>CM052677.1:132347-151691 GCA_028533205.1 Lagorchestes hirsutus
TGAGATTCAAATGCTTCTTGCCAGCCTCAGGGCTTTTGGCGGGGGCAGGGCTGCTATTCAGTGTGGGATTAAGTTCAGGTGCTCAGGTTGGGGCAGGGCTGCCTCACAGGGGCTCAGTTCCCTCAGGGGGTTTATGCAGAGACCTTCAACAATGGATCCAGGCTCCTGCCTGCTTGGGGAGCCCTGGTTTGCTCCAGTCCCCGCTGTTGTCTCCCGAGGGGGCCCGAGCCATGGGGGCACCCCACTCCCCTCTCAACCCGCCAAAGAGACACTCCCACCACCCCCGCCACCTGTGGGCGCAGGGACTCACCCCGGCCGTCGGAGACCCTGTCCTCGAAGCGCTCTCGGACCTTCTCTGCTCGGATCCTTTCCTCCCGCGCCGCAGCCGCGGGAGGGCTGCACCCAGCTCCCAGCACCGGCGCCCAGTCCACAGTGCGACGGACCCTCCACGAGAGGTCTGCAGGTCCCTCCGGGACAGAAATCTCCCTCGCTCCACCGCGCCGTGGCCCCACTGCTCCAGAACTCGCCGTGAGTTACTCTATACACATGTTATATGGATTGTGGGTTCGGAGCTGCTATGTGTATTTGCGTCTTTCTACTCCGCCATCTTGGCTCCGCCCCCCGAAACCTCAAATTTTAAGCACAAGAACTGTGGAACAGAGCCTCCTGTGCCCCAGACACAGAGATCTACTTTAAAGGGTGATTATCATGAGTAAGAAGTAAAGCAGAGAAGTCCATAAAATCTTTCTTTGGGGACAAGGACCAAAATACAAATACCAAAGAGGTGAGCATATGAAACTTCAGAAGGAAAGATGAACTGATCTCCAGCACAAAAAATCTTCTTCGAAAAACTCAGGAAGGATTTTAAAAGCCAAATTAGAGGAGTAGAAGAAAAACTGAAAAATGACTTTAACAACATGAAAAAAAAATCACAGAAGAATTTAAAAGAAAAATTGGACAAATAGAAAATGAAGTACAAAACCTAACTGGAGAAAATAATCCGTTAAAAGGCATAATTGGACATAGATTAAGGAAGATGCAAAAGTTAGCTGAAGAAAACAATTTGATAAAAATTAGAATAGGGCAAATACAAGCCAATGAATCTATGAGACATCAAGAATCAGTCAAACAGAATCAGGAGAATGAAAAGATGGAAGAAAATGTAAAAGATCCAATTAGAAAGAACAACTAACCTGGAAAACAGATCCAGGAGAGAAAAAATCTAAGGATTTTTGATCTACCAGAAAGCCATGATGAAAAATAAAAAGAGCCTGGAAAATATCATACAAAAAATCATCAAGGGGAATTGCCCAGAAGTCCTATATCCATAGGGCAAAATAGCCATTGAAAGAACCACCATTCACCTCCTGAAAGGGACTCCAGATTAAAAACATCAAGGAATATCACTGCCAAATTCTAGAACTATCAAGTGAAAGAGAAAATACTGCATTCAGCAAGAAAGAAACAATTCAAATATTGAGGAGGTACTGTCAGGATCACGAAGGACCTTGCAGCTTCTATATTAAAAGTCTGAAGGAGCTGGAATACCATATTCTATAAGGCAAAAGAGTTGAGACTAGAACTAGAGATTAATTACCCAGCAAATTTGAGCATAACATTTTAGACATGGAGATGGCATTCAATGAAATAAGGGATTTCCAGACCTTCCTGATGAAAAGGTCACAACTCAATAGAAAATTCTATCTCCAAATGCAGGTCTCAAGAGAGGAATAAAAAGGTAAACAGGGGGCAAAAAGTGGTTGCTCAATATGGGCAAACTCTTTACATCATTAAAAGGGAAGATGACAGTTGTAAATCTTTGAAATTGTAAATTTATTATGAAATATAAAAGCTATATGCATAGATCGAGGGAGTGGGTATAAATTAAATGATGTCATAACAAATGTGATTTAAGGGTGTGAAGGGATTATAATGGGAGATGTGAAAAGGTGGATTCAGAAAAACGTAAATTCCATCACAGAAAGAGGCACAAAATTACATTACAGTACAGGAAAAGAGGGGAGGTAGACAAGCACTGATTCAGAAGTACTCTCATCTGATTGGATTCAAGGAGATCGCAACAAACTCAGTTAAGTATAGAATTACAACTAGCTCTATAAGAAGTAGGAGAGGAAGGGGAGGCTAAAAGGAAGGGATGAAGTAGTAAGGGAAAGTGGGATTAAAAGGTAGTGGGACTGATAAAAAGAAGGGAAGACTGAGGGAAGCAGCGGTCAAAAATTAAAACTCTATTGTGGAAAGGAAGGGAGAAGGGAGAAGGAAAATCATAAACAAGGGAAAAGAGATGGATGGAAAAACAGATCATAATCATAACTGTGACTGTGAATGGGATGAACTCTCTCATAAAATGGAGATGGATAGCAGAATGAATTAAAAAGCATAATTCAACAATTTGTTGTTTATAGGAAACACACAGGGTACTTGTAAAAGGCTGGAGCAGAATATTACGTGCTTCAGCTGATGTAAGAAACGAAGGGCTAGCAATTCTAATCTTAGACAAATAGAGTTTATCAAAAGAGATAAGTAAGGAAACAATATCCTGCTAAAAGTCACTGCAGACAATGAAGCAATTTTATTTAGGAAATATGTATGCTCCAAGTGGTATAGCATCCAAATTCTTATAAGAAAAGTTAAGGAAGTAACAGGAAGAAATAGACAGCAAAAGTATACTAGTGGGGGACTTCAATATCCCCTTCTCTGAACTTGATAAATATAATCTCGAAATAAACAAGAAAGAAGTTAAGGGTGTGAATAAAACTCTGGATAAGGTAGATATGATAGATCTCTGCAGAAAAGTGAATGGGAATAGAAAAGAATATACCTTTTTCTCAGTGGTACATAGCACATATACAAAAATTGACCATGTACTAGCCCATAAAAACCTCACAGTCTATTGTAGAAAGGCAGAGATAGTCAATGCATCCTTCTCAGATCATAATGCAATGAAACTTATATGTAATCAAAGGTCTGGGATATATAAACCAAAAACATTGGAAACTAATCTATCCTAAGGAATGAATGGACTAAGCAACAAACTACAGAAATAGTCAATAACTTCATTCAAGACAATGACAATAATGGGACAACCTACCATATCTTATGAGATACTACAAAAGCAGTTCTTAGGAGAAGTTGTATATCTTTGGATGCCTACGTAAATAAAATAGATAAAAAGGAGATCAATGAATTGTCCATGCAGGTGGAAAACTAGAAAAAGGACAATTTGAAAATCCCAAAGCAAATACCAAATTAAAAATACTGAAAACCAAAGGAGAGATTTATAAAATTGAAATTAAGAAAACTGTTGAACTACTAAATAAAGCTATGGGTTGGTTTTATGAAATAACCAATAAAATTGTTTAACATTTGATCAATGTGATTAAAAAAAGAAAGAAGAAAGCCAAATTTCCAATATCAAAAATGAAAGGGGTGAATTCACATCCAATGAAGAGGAAATTAAAACAGTAATTAGAAATTACTGTGCCCAACTATATACCTATAAATTCGACAAGCTGTATGAGATGGATGATTATTTTAAAAATTACATAAATTGCCCAGACTAACAGAATAGAAAGTTGAGTACTTAAATGACCCCATATCAGAAAAGGAAAATGAACAAGCCATCGTAGGAAAAATTTGCAGGACCAGATGGATTTACAAGTGAATTCTATCAAACATTTCAAAAATAGTCAATTCTAATACTATATAGACTATTTGGCAGCTCCAACCCTAACCCTAATCCTAACTCTTTTCTAGGACTGTATCTCCAAGAGACCATAAAAATGGGAAAGGGTTCCACCTGTACAAGAATATTTATAGCAGCACTTTTTGTGGTGGTCAAAAACTCCAAATCAAGGGAATGCCCATCAATTGTCTGAATAACTTGCGGTATATGAACTTAATGGAATAGTATTGTGCTATGAGAAGGGATGAACAGGAAGACTTCAGAGAAGCCTGAAAATACTTATATGAACTGATGTTGAGTGAAAGGAGCAGAACCAGGAGAACTTTGCACACAGCAACCAACCACAGTGTGTGAGGAATTTTTCTGGTATGCCTAGCACTTCATTGAAATGCATGGACTTAAAAAATTTCCAATGGTGTGTTGTGGCAAAATCCTTTCCACATCCAGAGAAAGAACTATGGAATTGCATGGTAAATAGAAACAGACCATTTTGTTTTGTATTATGTTTTGTTTTGTTCTGTTTGGTTTAGTGATTTCTCCCATTCATTTTAATTCTTCTATGCATTTTGCATTTAATAGGAACATGTGTTTAGATCCTATATAAGACTGTACACCATCTCAGGGAGGGAGTGGGAATGGATGAGGAATGAGGGGGAGAGAGTGGAAAAAAACTAAGGTATATGGAAGTGATTGTTGGACAGTGAAAACGTAAAGGAATTCCACTTTAAAGAAAATATTCTCTTTCAGGGTCTACTGATATTTTCCCTTCTTGCTCTTCCCTTCAGTTATTTTCAGGGTGCTTTCTCTTCCTAGCTCCCTTCTTTCACACACACATATTCATGTATACACATGTTACATATATATATATATGTGTGTGTGTGTGTGTGTATTACGTGTACTTATAAATGTGTATATGTTATGTATGTGTATTTTTATGCATATATTGTTGTTGTAGAGAGAGAGGAGAGAAAGAGAAAGACAAAGAGAGAGTGAAACAGGCAAAGACAGAGAGAAAGGTATGCAGAAACATGGAGACACACACATACGTATACATTTCTTTTACATTCCCCACTTTAGTCAGTCACCTCCCTTCTTTCAACAAAATTGAATTTTAAGTATTATTTTTCTGCAAATCATATTTATCAACTAAATTATTACATTCCTTATTCTTCATTTTAAAGGAAAATGAGAAGTATTCTAGCTCTTTCAAATAAAAAAATGAAGATGTAAGTTGATTTTTCTTCCCTATGTCTTTAACTTAATTAAATTTTCCAGAGATCTTTGATACTGGATAGACAAAACCTTCCCTTCCAGAGTGAGTCTGTGAAGCATCAAGTATTTAAGCTCACTGAATTATTAAAACTGAAATATCTGAGAACTTGGTTTAAGTTACAACAGAGGCAAAGAATGGTTTTGCCAAAGGACCTCTGCATTTGTCAGTGAAGTTTTTCTCTTAAACACGAAGTTGGAGATTAGCAGGGACTCTATCTTTTCTAAGACTGTGATACAGAGGAAATAGCATGAGTCTAGGAGAATACTCAAGGATTCTTGAATCAGCTAATTTATTTGAGGGGCTAGACAAGTTGCTTAACCTATTTGTGCCTCAATTCCTCCAATATGAACATGAAATAATAATAATGATGCCTTTTAAAATTATATCACTACAATGCAAATTAAAATGCTTATATGTATGCATGCATGTATACGCACACATGCATGTATACATATAAACCTACATATATACATATTTTGTGACACCCAAAGGAGAAAGGAGGATACCTACATAAAGACAGACAGAGGGGTAAAGTGACAGAAAGGCAGGAAAAGGCAGAGTACCAGAGACAGAGGTGCTTTATCCTCGGACAAAAACTTACTACACTGTTTTGACAAGTCAGGAAATAATAGTCATTCAGAAAATTAGGAGAAAATTTCTTTCTGTCTTAACTTGTAAATTCTTCAATATGGTTGTTTCTGCCATGTCTTTTCTTTATCCTGATGATTCCATGACTCCCCATTGTCTGTGAAATAACAGATTTTCTTTTTTTTTCCTTTTTTAAAATTATTTATTTATTTTAAGTTTTCAACATTCATTTTCACAAAATTTTGAGTTTCAAAATTTTTCCCCATCTCTCCTCTCCACCAAAAGGCCAAGCATTCTGATTACCCCTTCCACCAACATGTCCTCCCTTCTAACATCCCTCCCTTCCCTTATCCCCATCTTCCCTTTTTCCCTGTAGGGCAAGTTAAATTTCTATACCTCATTACCTGTATTTCTTGTTTCTCAGTTGTATGCAGGAACAATACTCAACATTTGGTCCTAAAACCTTGAGTTCCAACATCTCTTCCTTCCTCTCTCCCCACCCATCTCCACTGAGAAGGCAAGCAATTCAGTATAAGCTATATACGTGTAGTTTTGCAAATGATTTCCACAGTAGTCATGTTGTGTAAGACTAACTATGTTTCCCTCCATTCTATCCTGCCGCCCCCCTAGTCTCCCTTTTGACCTTGTCCCTCCCCACGAGTGTTTACTTCTAATTGCTCCCTTCTCCAATATGGCCTCCCTTCCATCATCCCTCCCACCTTGCTTATCCCCTTCTCCCCTACTTTCCTGTATTATAAGATAGGTTTTCATATCAAATTGAGTGTGCATGTTATTCCTTCCTTGAGGCAAATGTGATGACAGTAAGCTTCACTTTTTCCCTCTCACCTCCCCCGTTTTCCCCTGAATTGAAAAGGCTTTTTATTACCTCTTTTATGAGAGATAATTTGCCTCATTGCATTTTCCCCATTCTCCTCCCAATATATTCCTCTCAACCCTTAATTTATTTTTTAAGATATGATCCCTTCCTATTCAACTCACCCCTTGCGCTCTCTCTCTCTCTCTCTCTCTCTCTCTCTCTCTCTCTATATATATATATATATATATATATATATATATATATACACACATACATATACATATACACACACATATATACATATATATACATACATACATATACATATACACACACACATATATACATATATATATACATGTATGTATAGATAGGTAGATAGATAGATGATAGATATAGATATGTGTGTGTAATCCCACCAACTACCCAGATACTGAGAAAAGTTTAAAGAGTTACAAATGTTGTCTTTCCATGTAGGAATGTAAACAGTTCAACTTTAGAAAGTCCTTTATGATTTCTCTTTCCTGTTTACTTTTTCATGCTTCTCCTCATTCTTGAGTGTGGAAGTCAAATTTTGTTTTCAGCTCTGGTCTTTTCATAAAGAATGCTTGAAAGTCCTCTATTTCATTGAAAGACCATTTTTTCCCTTGAAGTATTATACACAGTTTTGCTGGGGAGGTGATTCTTGGTTTTAATCCTAGTTCCTTTGACTTCTGGAATAACATATTACACACCCCTCCATTCTGTAATGTAGAAGACGCTAAATCTTGTGTTATCTTGATTGTACTTCCACAATACTAGAATTATTTCTTTCTAGCTGCTTGCAATATTTCCTCCTTGATCTGGTAACTATGGAGTTTGGCTACAAAGTTCCTGGGTGTTTCTATTTTTGGATCTCTGTCAAGAGGTGATCAGTGAATTCTTTCAATATTTATTTTGCCTTCTGACTCTAGAATATCAGGGCAGTTTTCTTTGAAGATTTCATAAGATGATACCTAGGTTCATTTTTTTGATCATGGCCTTCAGGTAGTCCCATAATTATTAAATTGTCTCTCCTGGTTCTATTTTCCAGGTCAGTTGTTTTTCCAATTAGGTATTTCACATTATCTTCCATTTTTTTCATTCCTTTGGTTTTGTTTTTTGATTTCTTAGTTTCTCATAAAGTCATTAGCTTCCATCTGTTCCATTCTAATTTTTAAAGACCTATTTTCTTCAGTGAGATTTTGAATCTCCTTTTCCATTTTGCTACTTCTGCTTTTCAAAGCATTCTTCCCCTCACTGGCTTTTTGAACCTCCTTTGTCATTTGAGTTAGCCTATTTTTAAAGGTGTGATTTTCTACAGCAATTTTTGTGTCTCCTTTAGCACGCTGTTGACTCGCTTCTCATGATTTTCTTACATCTCTCTCATTTCCCTTCCAATTTTTTTCCTTCACCTCTCTTACTTGATTTTCAAAATCCTTTTTTAGCTCTTCCATGGCTTGAGACCACTGAATATTTATTTTGGATGTTTGTGATACAGAAGCCTTGACTTTTATGTCTTTCCCTGATGGTAAGCATTGTTCTTCCTCATCTGAAAGAATGGGAAATGATGCCCCTTCATCAAGAATGTAACCTTCTATAGTGTTATTTTTTTTCCTTTTTGAGGGGGCATTTTCCCAACCAGTTACTTGACTTTTGGGTTCCTTCTAAAAAGTAGGGTATACTCTAGGAACTGTAAGATCTCAGTTCTTCCAAGGTGTCACAATCAAGCTTGCGCACTGATATGGGAGCAAACAGAAACTTTTGTCACCAGAATCTGAGAGTAGTAGAATTTCCTCTCCACAACAGCCTCACCTCCAGTCCAGCCATCACTGCACTCAGAGCTGAAATTCAGATTAGTTGCTCAATTTTCTCAGTGGCTTTAGATGGGAACAGGACTGCCACTCATGACTGAGGTTCAGATCAGCTGCTCAATTTCCCCTGGGCCTTTAAAATGAGTCTTTAAAGAATGAATGTCAGCTGCTGCCTGCTGTGGGAAGTACCGCTGCCCACTGAGGCTTCTGCTGCCGCCACCTGAGGCCAGAGCTATGGGGAGGACCCTACTTCCTTCTCAGCCAACTGAAAAAGCTCTCTCACTGACCTTTGGTGCCTGTGGGTTGAGGGATCCACGAACCTCCACTGCTGCCACTGGCTATTCTGCCACCTGGTCCTCCTCCCTGCGCACAGTCAAGGCTGGGATGGGCTGGGTTCTGCATCGTGTCCAGTATTACAGACCTTTCCCATCAGCCTTCCAGGTCACCCTGGTCTGGAAGTCTCCTCCACTCCGTCCTTCTGTGGCTTCTTCTGCTCTAGAACCTGTTGAGAGTCATTCTTTACAGGTGTTTTATGAGCTGTGGGGAAAGATCTAGAGCATATGCTTCTTTGTATTTCACCATCTTGACTCTGCCACCCCCTCCCCCCAGATTTTGTTTATATAGTCTAGATTTTCTCCTTCCTTTCCATCCTGTCTCCCACATTTCTCCTTTTAGAGTTATTTATTACAGACAGGCATTTTCCCCACTGTTAAATTAACCTCTAGAATGACATAACTAGGAAGAAAGAGAGACTAAGTGGAACATCACCCCAATATAGAGTTCCAAGTAAAGAAATGATGAATGCTGGGGAAAGAAAGAAATGCCTTTAGTCAGAGGGGAAAGGAAAAAGGAACTGGTGAAAAGAATGATTTTCAGGATTCTATAAAGGAATATTTTTATTTCCTGTATCTCCTCCTCTTCATATTAGATATCCTGGCACTAAACCACAATAAAAGGGAGTTGGTCCCAAATAGCTATTTAGATATTACAATTTGCAACTCCTTCCCTGACCCAGAAGCATCACCAAAGGCTAAAACGTGAGAAAAAAGAAAGAGAGGGACAGTAACTAATCCAAAGTTCATAAAAATTCATGAATCTCTCTCCAGCTCCTTCAGCTTTTGAAGCAAGCCCAGAGAGATGTGAAAATTATCCTGACTGTAGAGACTGATCAACTAAATAAGTGGTCCAGAAAGACACTATTTCCATTCCTGTCTGAACTATATCTACAAGTCATCTGTTCCTCATCACTATATTTTTCCTATGGATTTGGCAATATGCATGGTATACACAGAGGAACAGGGCAGCATAAATTTTACTAATAGCATAACGGATGACCTTATATCATCTTTGTGTGTGTGTGTGTGTTCATCCTTCATTGCTGAAGAAGACCATGTCATCAGAGAAACGATGACATGACTTGCACTTGACTTTGTTTTGAGTGAAGGAGGGCTGTGCAGGTCACCAGCCTCACTTCTCCTCCAGAGCCATCTGAATCCAGTGACCAGATATTCATCAGGATGACTGGAGATGACCCAGGATGAGGCAACTGGGGTTAGGTGACTTGTCCAAGGTCACACAGCTAGTGAGTTTCCAGTGTCTGAGGGGAGATTTGAACTCAGGTCCTCCTGACTCCTGCACTGGTGCTCTATCCACTGCACCACCTAGCTGCCCTATATCATCTTTAAAGCAAGTATTTTATCAACCTCTGCAATAGTTAGTAGAACACTGAACACAAGGGAATAACAGGACAGCAGTTTGTCCTGGCAATATTTTTATGCACACCTGATCCTGAAATGTAATAAGAAAGATAATGATAATAATAATAATAACAACAACAACAACAACAACAACAACACATACTTTCTTCTTTGGATCTGAATGCTAGACAGTGGTAAAAATTCTGACAACACTTCCTCAGGGTTTCACAGATGGAATTCTGACCCAGGGAGTGGAAGCGTTTGCACGGAGTTTGTTGGCCAAGAAGACAGAAACATTCATATTTATCTCTTAGGGGGAGTGCTGGCACTACTTGGGAAGGAGAAATTAGAGATATTAAAAAAAAAATCAAAACTTACGCAGTCACTGTAGGAGAAAAATATCCTTTCCAGTATGGGATCTGCCGAGTCAAAGATGCTTAGTGGAGATGTCAGAAGCTCTGCAAAGACTGCAACACTTGGCTATTCCAATGCAGAGCCCCCAAACTGCTCTCATAAATCTGGGATCACTGCCCAGTTACTGTCCTAAGACTCACTTCCAGAAGAGATGCTACAAAAGATTCATATCCTTGCCAGGAAGGAAGCTGAGACTTTTCCTTATCATATCTTAACATTCTTCAGGAATTAAAGGTTTTTTGTTTGTTTGTTTGTTTGTTTTTTGTTTGTTTGTTTTTTTTGCCAATGCAAGTAGCAATAGTCCTGGGGCTCCATCCCTCTCTCTTCCCTAGCTCATTATCTGAAATTACTTAGAGTTAACTATGTATCTTCCAGTCAATCAGGCATTTATAGTATTTTCATCAAAATTCAGGAACTTGGGTATGAACTTTCAGACTCCAAGGGACTGAGGGGCGTCACCTGCAACAGGAAATATGCATTTTCAACTTTAGTTTGTGCCAGAGTCAGCTTTACCTGGCTAAAATCGTAATGGAGAGAAATTGGACTTTCATTAGCATTTTCTTCCCCTCTCTGTCAGGTAGCACCCTCTTAATGAATGCTATTATCTAGAAGGTAATATATTGTATCCTGAAATGCTTAATAAGTCCTTTCCTGTGCTCAGTTTCTTCATAACTGTTCAAGTCAATAAATGTTGTGTGCCACTATGTATCAGAAACTTTACTAGGTGGTGGCTTTGAAAAGTAAAACAAACAAACTAACAAACAACAACAACAACAAAAATGAAACAAAAAAATAGCCTGTTCTCAAAGCACCAACGGGAGAGAAACTGTGCATGTTTCCTACTTCCAAACTGGTTTTCAGATGTTTCTGTTTGCAGAAAATGATGGTAACTGCTCTCCACAATTTGCCCCTCATAGATTTTAAGACAAAGATCATTGATGAAAAATTTGCCTCTGAACATCAGGCAAGTCACTCTATTACCTCACCCGTAAGTGATGACATTTTGAACTACATGTCTAATTCCTCCACTGTGGTTAATTTAACTAAGTTTCAAATAGAACGATGATCAGGATGTTCTAAGCAAAATGTGAGTGACAGAAATGTCCAACTCTTCTAAGGAAGTACGTTCTCCATTGTGAAATAATATACAATGTTTATGTAAGTTGCCATTGAATGAGGAGTGACCTGATTCATTGTAACAGGAAATGAATGTGGAGTCAGAGAGCATAGATTCAAATTTAGGCTCTGTCTCTTTCAGCAGGACCTTGGGCAATTTCTTTATTCTCTCAGATTCACAGTGCCCTCCTTTGTGAAATAAGGGGAAAGGACTGTTTACTCTTTAAGGTACTCAAGAATTTTAAATCCATTATTCATTAAAAATACATACTGAATACAGGGCTGCCATTAAAGCCAAGAAGACTTGGGGTTCAAGGTACCCCTCTAACACTAGTAATGCAATAATCCCATAAAATTCATTGTCACCTCCATAAACCTGAATTACAGATAGTTCTCAATTTCCATTCACATAGTGGGTAAGAAATGCTTGTTGGTTGATCGTTAGTAATTTATATAGAAAAGACTTGCTCACACCAATGCAATCAGATATGCACCAAAATTAAATAATTCAGTCCTCTTTACAATAATATTTATAAACTCTATGTATAAGTATCCAAAATCCCCCAGCACACATAAATAAACCCATGCACACACTAGCACACATGCGTACATGTATGTACACATACAAGTACACACCCACAAATACACATTCGATTAATTTGTTTTCAGCATAGCTTTGAAATTACCTGAATTTGTTACAGGGATTATTCCGTAGGTGGTGTTAAAAGTAGAGAAGACAACTATGTGAAGCCCTGCCTCCACAAAGGACACCCCTACTACCAGCTCCACTACTAGCTTCCATAATTGGAAACCAGAAAATTGTCACTTACTCCCACTAACCCTTATTGTCCAGCTCCAATATGGTTCTAGATGTCTGTTATCAGTAGGACCTTGACCTCTCACACTCCATTCCGTGCTCTTCCTTAGATACCCCATAGATCCTTTCCACTCTAACCCTTGGACTCAGTCCCCTCTTCTTAAAAGTAACCAATTTGTGTTCACTGATGTTGTCAAATCTTCCCACGATTTTCAGTGATTGGCAATCTGTCCTGCATATTTCAATTCCTAACTACAACATGGACTTAATATTTTCCATAAAAGTAAGCTCTCCTTAATTCATTGTGTCTCCCATTTAAGATTTGGGCTTCTGGAAAGTAACGAATTCCTGTTTTACTATTTGTATCTCCAGGAGAGTACATGGTATGCAACAAATGTTTAATAGATGATTTCCTTCTCTGTTAATAAATTAGCTAATAACAAGAAAAGGTCTCCAATTTGATTTCAAGGTTAGAAAGATTGTTGCAGAGGTGATTTTTTGGAAAAAATTATTTTATTATTTTTTACATGTGATAAAACTTTTTGACATTAATGTATTACAAATTTTGAGTTCCACATTCTCTCTTGCCATCCCTCCTCCTTCCTTTCCTTTTTATTTCCTTGAGAGGACAAGCAATTTCAGATAGTTTATACGTACATAGTCATGAAAATTATTTCCATATTAGCCATGTTGAAAATGAAAATAGAAAGGAAGGAAGCAATTTAATCAAGATCTCCTTGGATTCAGAGTTCAGATTCTTATAAAAAGATAGAGACATACAAGAAACAGAGACAGACTGAGACAGAGACAGTGAGAGAAATAGAAACGGGGAGAGAGACAGACAGCCACAGAGAGAGACAGAAAGACTGAGAAAGAGACAGAAAAAACAGAAACAAAGAGAGAGAGAGAGAGAGAGAGAGAGAGAGAGAGAGAGAGAGAAAGAATGAGTGTAGAGGTCTGCATACATAGTCACTAAACTATACCAAGAAGGATTAATATTTATCTCTTCTCCAATTGCAAACTTGACAATTTAAATTATAAAATGTATATACACACAGAAAGACTTCAAGTTAGTTCTTTAACAGAAGGCAAGGGGGAAAATGGTTATACAGACGAATGTTCACTTAACCATACCATGACATCAATTGTAGGAGTGTTGAAATAGATCAATGCAAGTAAAGGTGCTAACTTAATTTCACATGAAAATAAGTGATGTCATTTATCATAGAAAGATAAAAGAGACATGGAGAATATCTGAATCAAGGAATGCATGAATCACCCTGCTGAATCCATGCTTGGAATCTGCAAGCAAAGATATATATATATATATATATTGAGTTCATGTAGTACAGGGCTGTATCCATTAAGGCATACCGGTCATAGAATATGGTCTTTAGCGTACTAGTCTCTGCTTATCAAAGTGAGGATCTACAATCTCCTTATAAGCATCAGTGCCACTAGGACTTTTGGGCAGCAAATCACACTGACCAATATTCATGCTCCAAGAAAATATACCTTTGGGACATACTTGTAACTGATCAACCCTGAATTTTGAGAGGAGAACTTTCATTGAATATACTTTCATGTTTATACCCTCTCCTTTCTACAAAAATCACCAACTGTCCTTTCACAGGCACACGACTTCCTTTGAGGAATGAGATCAAGAGGAAATAACAAGAAAATATTGAGAAGAAGGAAAGCTCCTGACTTTGGGCATCAGCATATGCTGTTTTTTTCCAGATCAATATTTTATTTTAGACATATTCAAATTCTGAATTAAGAAATTTATATTATATAATGAAAGTGTGAGTTTTCTAGCAGGTCAGGGAGGTTATTGGATTATACCTGCAGTTTGAATTATACTCAGTGATCCAGAATTGTTTCTTCCCTCATTAATTGTGCTTAATAACAGTTTAGTCCAGGTTAATAGCCTCTTTATTGTCAACTCATTACTATTTCAAAAGTCTTGCTCTTAATATTTTGGTACGTGCTTTGATTCAGTTTTTGGCTTCCATAAGATAACTCTCTAGCAATAAGATTTCTGCATCACAGGATTCAAAATTTTATTGTTTGTTGGTATAATCAAGAACTGTTGGGGTGGAACCAAGCTGGCAGAGTAGCAGCATGGACATTCTAGAGCTCTCCTCAAACCTAGCCAAATACCTGAAAAAAAAAATGATTCTAAAAATTCCTGGATTTACAGAACCTACAGAATGATGGAGGGAGGCAAATCTCAGCCCAAAACAGCCTAAAAGGTCCCTGGGAAGTGTTTATTGCACCATACTAGGAGCGGAGTGCAGTCCAACATGGGTCTCAGAGGCACAGATGGGACCTGAGCAGGCCTTGAGGGAACTTAATCTCTTGCACCTTTGATGGTTTCCAGATTTCATGACCCCAAAGCTATTGAAAAAATTGTAATGTGAGTGGAAATACCCCGTGGAACCTGAGTGAGAGAGTAGAGAGGTCAGACCCCAGTCTCAGAGAAAAGGAGGAGATGTTGAGGAGCATTCAGCAACAGCAGCAGTGACTCTCTCTGGTATTCTAGGCCCACATACTGTGGGAGGATCAAGCAGGTAACAGTATATCCCTATCAACACTGAAGCAGAAAGCAACCTTGACAAACAATTCAAAACCAAGTAAATACTTGGTAAAATGAGCAAAAACCAGAAAAAGATAATCACGCTATGGAATCTCACATAGGTGAAAAAGAAGACCAAAGTATACAAATACAAAACAACAAAGTCAAACTTCTACATCCAAAACCTCCAGGAAAAATATGAATTAGTGTTAGGCCAATAAAGCACTCAAAAAGGATTTTGAACACAAAGTAAGAGAAGGGGGTGGAGCCAAGAGGGCAGAGTAGAAGGACAGACCTGCTCCAGCTCTACTCCCATAGCCAATAAAATACCTGTAAAAATGACTCTAAACAAATTGTAGAGCAGCAGAAGCCACAAAAGGACAGAGTGAAAGAGATTTCCAGCCCAAGGCAGCATGTACGGTCAACAGGAAAGGCGTATCACACAGGGCTCAGCAGATGCAGCAAGAACAAGACTGGAGCTTTAGGGCAGGGAAGCATGGGCAGAAGCTGTGGTTCCCAGATTTCTAAACACACAAATGCCAAAGACAGTTTCAAAAGTCAGTGAGAAAGCTTTTTCACCTGCAGGAGAAGGGAGCAGGGTCTGGCCCTAGCCCTAGGCCTAGGGAAGAGGCAGCCACTGTGGCATAGCTTCTATTGTTGGATCCTAAAAACTCTGGGGGAATCAAAGAACCAAACTAGGCCTCAGTCCTGAGTGGCAGCTTTGGGGTGAAGAAGAAGGCTAGTGTGGTGGAGCTGGTAGAGGCTTTGAAGAGGTAATTCTACTCACAGATCCTAGGAAGAAAACATGTGGTTGCTTCCAGACCAGAATGCAGGCCAGGAGAGGAGTAAACTCCTCTCTACTGATTGTGTCACCTTGGAGGAACTGGGAACTTGCAGGTCCCTAAATCACAGTGTAATCTTATCACTTAATAAAATTGAGGCTTTAGAAGTTACTTGATGGAATTAAGGTATTTCTTATTTAATTTTACCGTCATAACTCTTCTTCAATACTATTCCTTCTCTCAATTCATGTCACCACCATTCATTACTGATCCCTTATGCATTCACATGGTCACTGCCCTATGTTAGTCCTCATCACCTTTACCTGTACTATTGCAATCATCTAGTAAATCCCTCTGCCTCAGATCTTATAGAGAAATTTAAAATCATAAGTATTATTAACTGTATGACTTATCTAATAAGATCACTATCTAGATAAAATTAGAAATACAAATAATTTTGAGAAACATACATACAGAGTGACTTGACAGAATTTTATAAGAAATAATGGAATCTGAAATACTGTACCTTTAGTCAAGAAAAAAATATATGTATGTATGCATGAATGCATGTATGTATGCATATATTTCTCTGATATCTTAGGTTTCTTGGCTATGTAACAATGCCATATAAAATAAATCAGTTTCATCTGTATCTTCCCCCTTCCCCCCAGAGTTTTCAAGTTTTAAACTACTAAATAAATTTTAGGTACAGTTTGTATACAAAGAGTTCACAGCTCTTTTTTATCTTTGTTGTCTAATAAGTCTTCCTAAATTCCCCTGTCAGTCATATATCAGCATGGTAGGAAATCAAATATTTCTCACTAAATGATACTGAAAAACTAACAATAGCTACCAGTGATGAACATGTAGGATGTAACATCATTACTATGTCACTTGTGTTGCTCCATATTTGGCACCAGTCTTCCATTTCAACTTCTATCTCATTGTTCATCTACAAGATAGCTTAGTGTAGTGGGTAGAAGATATAAGTGAGTCAGAAAAACCTGAGTTCCCATCCTAACTCAGAGACTTATTAACTGTAAGTCACTAGCCTTCTTTCAGCCTCATTTTTGTCATCGGTTAAAAAAAATTACAGACTTGTTGGGAGGATTAAATAAAATAATACGTTAATCATTTTAGAAATTTTAAATTACATTTAAATGATTGATGATGCTAAAGATGATGATGATTCCAACACATATTTTATGCAGCAAAGATAACTGTTTAATGTTTAAATTATCCAATGAAAGAGATATGAAAAGGGAAGAGTATGCATTCATTAGAAGTGCAAGAGTAAATGAAGTATCATCTTTCTATAGATAGACATCCTGGCAAAAGGGAAATAATGACCAGTAGGAGTATCTAGAAAGACTGAGGGAAAATTAGGAGGGCAGGGAGCAGGAGGAAATTCTCAATGTGAAAGGAGAGTTTTGTCATTTCACAAAGGAATCATGTTGCTTCTCTTAGGTCCCAAACAGCTTCCAAAGATAGGGACCATGGGTATAAGAATAAATGACAAGCAAAGAAGACACTGGGTCTTAATCAACATTTAGTTGAGTCTCACAAATTTTCCCATTACATTTCCTTTATGCATCGCCCCATATCTCTCAGAATCCAGGAAAGTGGTCATGTGGAAAAGAGTTGTCCAAATTTGCTGTATTCTATGCATCATAAGAATTTTCTGTCCTGTTTTGCCTCAGTGACATTGAACAATGATTCACATTACATTACATAATGTTTAGGATATGTTGGATTTGAAGAAGTTTCCATTTAGACAATATTTCCATTCTGCTTTACATACCATAACTGAAGATAAAGGACACTTCGCCACAGTCTAAACTAGATAAGGACATAGACAGTGAAGTCAGAACCATGTTACATGTGATGAAGGTTGAGATATATTAGAAAGGAAGAAAAACACTACACTGGACAACTTATATTGGAATGCTTGTTCGTACCACATCTCACACATGATATTTTTACCACTCCAATTTACACCTGCTTAGGAGAAAAGTTTTGTAAGGTTTTCTGAGAATGTATTATGTAATTGTCCCTCAAAGAGATTATCTTAGAAGCCTCTGGATAAACTCTCCAAGCAGTTACTTCTATTGTCTAGGTATTAAATTAGAATATTCATTTTTCTGTTTTCAAAACTTCATAAGGAAAGACAACGAATTTTTCACATGCTGTGCCAACAGCTCTAATGTTTTATCCATCTGTTCCCAAACTTTTCTTCTGTAATGAATATTTAGAATAAAAAGAGTGTCTTGAAATCAATCAGAGAGTTGATAGCATTTTTATCATTGTGCAGGAACTACAGGGATGGCCTCTTGATCTCCAGGATTTATCAATGAGAAAACTGTCTACACAGGCAAGTCATGTTTTCATCAAAAGCCCAAGAACCTGATCAATTAAGACTAGATTATTTCAAAGCCAGTTCTTAGCTGAAGGGTGACATAGTCAATGTTTTTCTTTGATAAATGTTTATTTTCTTCCTTCTTTGACTTGGGAGTAAGAACTTACTGCATAAATGTGATTGACTCTGTGGAAATTCAAATATTTCTGTAGACTAAAGAAGATAGAGTTTCTTTATTCATGTTTCCTATTTTATAATATTCATTTCCAAATACCTTGATTTCACAATGCATATGAATGTGATAATCTTCTTGGTACTGTGCCAAATGTTGGAGATCAAAGGAGATCAAAGATAACCCCAGTTCTGAAGGAGGGGGCAGCTAGGTTGTGCAGTGGATGGAAGGCCAGTCCTGGACTCAGGAAGACTCAGCTTCATGAGTTAAAATTTGGCCTCAAATACTTACTAGCTTTGTGCCCCTGGGCAAGGAACTTAAGTCCCTTTACCTCAGTTCCTCATCTATAAAACGAACCAGAGCAGGAAATGGCCAAACACGTTCACTTCTTTCCCAAGAAAAACCGATAGCAGAGTCAAGGAGAGTTGAACACAACTGAAAAATAACTGAACAACAAATATCCAGAAGGATCTTACAATCTAATGAGGGAACCAACCAACAAACAAAAATGTATGGAAAAAGTTGTATACAAGATAAAAAAGTAACACGCTACATACAAGATATTGAATAAAAGTTGCTTACAAGATACAAAACCAAATGAGGGACAAGGTAAATATATAGATGTATACATGTGTGCATAGATACAGATGTGGATACATCATGGCATTTTCTCCTGTCCCTTCACCACCCTTATTCAATTCCACTGAGCTATTTCTAGACCCATATAAAATTTAACTCATATGCATATTCATACAGATAGATATACATATATACACTTGTATAAAGCACATTATATACATTCATATCCTTATGTGTGTGTACATATACATATCTGTTTATTGTGAGTGGAATATGAAACTATAAAATGGAAGCGTCTTTGGCATTATTTATATTTGTTGAAAAAATAACACTTTTATTTTAAAGATTTTTTTTTTAATAAAAAATACTTTACCACAACACAACTGCCTCATGGCATTTTTTACCTCCGTATTTCTAAAGGTATAGATAAAGGTGTTTAAAAAAGGTGTCAGAATAGTGTAAAATATTTCTACCATCTTATCAAAGGAGAAAGTGGTCAGAGGCCTTGCATACTCAAAAATGCATGGAACGAATAACATGAGGACAACTGTGATATGGGAACTACAAGTGGAGAGGGCTTTCCTTCGTCCTTCTGTGCTGTATGTGCGCAGGGTGTACAA
>CM052677.1:151791-179291 GCA_028533205.1 Lagorchestes hirsutus
CCTATTGTTGTCTAGCTAAGGGCTGAGAACAGGCACAGGATTCAGATGCAAACTATGTGGCCAGAGAGCTTAAGTAGGGTCAGGAAAGCCTGAAGGCGCTCTTAGCGCTGAGGGGCCTTTAGAGGACAGAAGGCCCCTCTCCCCTCTCCCTTCTCTCTCCCCTCTCTCCTCTCTTCCTCCTCTCTTTTCTTTTTCCTCTCCCGCTTCCATTCTCTTACTGTAAGATCTTTGCCTCCTTGGGAGGAGGAAGATTCTTCTCTCCTGAGGAAGAAATTCCCCTGCACATGTAACCAAGACCCTGAATAAAGCCTAACCCTTGTTTGACTCTGGAAAGTCTCTTCTCTCATACGTTTATCTGGTTTGGCCAGCCAAAGACCTGGACGACAGGTGAAGGTAAGACTAGGGTAGCCTTTAGGCCTCTAGGCCTGGCACCCACTATTGGCTATCACCATAAATCCAAGGTCATGAGTATCAGTACAGGCCAGTTCCAGCAAAGGGTACAAGTCACACATGAAGTGATTGATTATATTGGGGCCACAGAATGGTAATGGTAAAATGAAGAACATTTGGATGATAGAGTGCAGGAATCCTCCTGCCCAGGCCACCCCTGCAAGTAATAAACATATACGCCTACTCATGATGGTCACATAGTATAAGGGTTTACAGATGGCCACGTATCTGTCATAGGCCATCGCTGTGAGGACAATTACCTCAGCAGCACCAAAAAAATGTTCTGCAAATACTTGAGTCATGCAGCCTTCAAAAGAGATGATTTTCTTCTCAAAGAAAGAATCGACTATCACCTTGGGCACAATGACTGATGAAAAACATGCATCCAAGAAAGACAGAAAGGCCAAGAAGAAGTACATAGGGGAAGCAAGGAGAGTGGGGCTACTAGTAATGGTTACAATAATAAACAGGTTTCCCACAAGAGTTGCAAGATAGAACAACAAAAACACAATGAATATGATTTTCTGAACCCCTGGATTTTGGGTAAGTCCCAGCAGTATGAACTCAGTCACTTGACTTCGATTTTCCATGATTTTGACACGGAACTTGGTGTGTTACTGAATATGTATGATCTGTAACGAAGAAATAAAAAGGGACCTTTTCAATGTAGATTGTAAAACCAGGAAAATAAACTAATATTTACATCATTTGTGCTGCAAGGTCCTTTTAAATGTTTCCTTAGACTTTGGTGCCATATCCATGCATATAGACACAAATATATTCAAATGGATTTGGTGAATGTGGTATCGGGTGAATGAGCTATTAGCAGAGGAGAAGAGCAATTGTTCAAATGTACAGCAAACTGTCCCAGACATCTCTTGTAAACATGTCTGTAGTTTCAGGTATTATTTGGGTGTGAGTAAGCCAAGTTCTATATTCACCAAAAGTAGACAAGCTAATCTGCACAAAAAGTTTTAAAAGCCACTGGAAATGGTGAAATCCAAATATATATATGTGTTTATGTTAATGGTATAAAGATATATATGCATAATTTTTATAAAACCACCAGCAATACTACCATTAGATAACAATTCCAGATCACACCTGTAGAGTTATTCTCACTTCTGGTGAACACATTTCAGGGAGTCTCTTGAAAACTGGAGAATGAACACAGGAAGGTCACCAAAACCGTGGCCTCAAGTTTAGTTCATAGGAGCATTAGCTGAAGAAAGTCAGAATGTTTTGATAAGAGTACACAAGTATTAGTGCCCCGTCATGATTTGAAGCTTCTGGAGTATCCTTAAGTATAAGAAGGATTCTAATAATTGTGCTTATTCTCACAGGACAGAACTGTGAGCATAGGCTTAAAATTTCAGTGAAAGATTCCTGTTTGATTTACTAAAATCTTCCTAACAATGCAAGGCATTGAAAATTGGAATGTGGAATTCTGATAGACTTGGGTTGTTCTTAGATTAGCAAAGAAGGGTAACTTCTTTGGAGGGATGTTGGCGTCCGGGTTGCATATGAATTATGAATTGTAGTAGGAAGCATCTAAGCATACCCTTGGTATGTTCATATACTATGCTTCTTTGATTGCTATATTAGGTATTTTCTTTGCACATATTAATACAAATTGAGGGTCTAGATAGATAGCTTAAAAATACTCCGTTATTTCATGGCATTGACTTATTCATTCCTTCATAAAATAATAGAATTGGAAAAGTAAAAGAGAGAAGAAACGAAGTATCCAAAAAAGTAAATGTGCATCCAAAAAAGGAAGGACCTTTCATCATATTCACAAAAACAAATAAACTTACCCCCAAAATCACAAGGTAAAAGAAAAATTAAATGAATGTTCTTTTCTGAGTTTCTGGATTTTGTGGAAGTTCCAAGAGGATAAATTTGGTAATGTGACTTTGGTTTTCCAATATAGATTCTCATATTTATCAATGACTTTGATGAGGGCAGAAGTGACATGCTAAATCTGTGAATGACAGAGAACTGTCTGAATGGTTGACAAGTTATATGACATAATTCAGGTTCAAAACTTCTAACAGGTTGGAAACAGAGCTAAATTTATATTTAAAAAATCAAAGAATTTGAATTAGAAGGGATTTCAATGGATTTTTAATAATCCATGCAAGTGAGGAATGTATAATATAGCATACGCTAAAGTAATGTTACATTTTTGAAATAAATTTTTACATTTTAGTTTAACAAAACAAATAAGCAAGAAAACCTGCCTCGCAGGAGGATAATCATTTAGATGATCTGGATCTCAATTTTCTAACCTATAAATCAATACATTGCTTCCTTCTTTACTTGTTGAAAAAGGGAATAATCATATCTGAATTTCTTGGCATATGTTCTACTCTTACTGTTACCCTCTCCCCACCAAAAAACAAAAACGTAGGCTGATTTAAAAAATTATAAAAAATTGCATATGGCCATTTGTTAATTTAGGGCCACGAATCTATTGCTCTGAAAGGGGGAAAAATGCACAAAAACAATACAATAACTTCTCTACTCCATTAATAAGCCAACAAGTTATGTAGACACACATACACATATATGCACACATGCATATATGTGTCCATATATGTATGTATATATGTATGAACTTTAAATAAGAAGAACTGAATTCTAATCCCATTTCTACCACTAACATACCGTTTGATGGAATGTCACCTTCCTTTTTGGTGAATGATTTTTTCCCATCTATAGAATGACTTGGTTTTTCTTAATGATCAACAACATCCCTTCAGATTAATGTGCTATGCTTTCTACTGTGAGGTATCTACCATAATCAATTTGAAGAAATATTAGAAGCATAATAATTGATACCTGAATTGAAGGATTTTTCTCTTTAGCTCCATGGTGGGAAGGCAGAGGGATAAAACTCATCTACATCAACATCCATATATGATCCTATGTGTTTAAAATTGTATTTGCATGTATACATATACATGTCCATTACTTGATACTTGTCAGACAGACAAATGCATGGAAAGTTAACTAGCTAGCTAGATGGTAGCTGGATAACAGATAAATATATTAAAATCAGATAGATACTGAATAATTTTAGAGTTTCAGATATTCATGTACATTTTTGTAACCTGCTTGACATTTCCTAATATTAAAGCAAAATAAATGAACAGAATGAAAGTCTAGATGGAGTGTTAGAGAAAAATGGAGCCGTTGAAAAATGTTAGAGTGAAGAGGAAGGGTTTCATCTCCTTATGAAATAGTCACTTTAATCCTGGGAATTTTTTGCATCCTTCCAAACTATTTTAGCTAAGCAAAAGGAGTATTGGATTTCCTTGGCTATCAAACAACTTTTTCAGGGCATCATACTTTGTCCTGTTCCCTTTGTAGTGTAAGTGCCTCAGGTATTAAAGGTTACAAAGCATAAACTGAGAGTAATGGCTGTTGACTTACCGAAATCAAGCACTGCACAAAACTTTGTTACTTTCTACCACAGAGCTTTATCTTGACAACTTGCAAATTTTCTTTGGTCTAAGATCATTAAAGATCTGGCTAAGCTTTGGTGAAGAAAACACTTTTATTCTGGCTGTATGTCTATCTGCAGATCATGGAAGAGTCTTCAGACTTGTAATCATGCAAAAGACAATAAACACACTGAGCTCAGGGATAAGACCTACACTACTAAGACTGTTAAATATAACAGAAGCACTGTAAATCTTACCTTGGCCATCTCATTTGGGAGATGTTACAACCAATGCATCATATAAACATCAAATTTTCCCCACATTCTTCTATTTAGTGAGGGAGTGTCTTGAGCATTCCTGAGAATAAAGAATCTGGATAAAACTTCTGGGATGGCATTCTCTATGCTAATCAGCTTATCTGGATGTACTCCCTGATTCTCCTAAAAAAGCTCATTCCTGGATGAATTTTAGGCATTTGATAAAGTTCTTCCCATTGTCTGGAGAGAAAGACGGTGTACTCTTCATTTCAGTTTTCAAAACTCCATGTGGAAAATGGGATTACTTCACTTATTCAACTGCAGCAGAAAGTCTGTGGTTTCATCCCTCTGTTCTTAGGATTGGCTTTTCATAAACACATAAAACTGGCTTAGTGTCAAATTGTTTATGAAATTGTTGGTAAGGTTCAGAGATTTGGGGGATGACCTCTTTCACTCCAGGGAACTAAGGAATGTCTCTTATAAGAGGATTGGCAATACAAAACAATCATTGTTTTTGGTCAGTACAAGAACAAATCTATCTAAACAATTAGTCCTCGTTTGAACTAGAGCCACCCCTTGGCACAAATGAAAAGCAAATAATCCTTGACTTTCATAATCCTTCCCTCCCTTCCCGCAGAGGTAGAGGTTATTTTCTGCATGTGATTGCCTCTGAGGGCACTTGAAGAATGCCAAATGTTAAGTCAACAGTTTCAGAGTAGAGATCTATTGCGAATATATTTGATCAATAAGCTCTCATTGCCCAATATTTTCGTTTTAAAAAGGCAATTTCTTTAATGAGAAGTTTTAGTCCTATCCTCTTTTTCCTAAGTAAGCTGCCCTTATGAAAGATCTCAATATCAACTATGTTCATTTGTATGACCTCTGATTTTTGAGAGCTTCCACCATCACCTTCTACCAAACCACTAAAACAGGAATAAAGAACTCTTAAACTTGAGTTAATGAAAACACCTTATGGACAATTTATTATGATCAAAAGCAAACAAGCAAAATACAAAACAAAACATAGTCAGCACAATATCTAATATCTAGATTGAACATTAGAGCTGTTTCTTGAATGTTGTCATGACATTAATTATGTATATATATATTGTTAATTTCTATTGCATAATTTCTGTTTATCAACAAGAATAATATGTAATATTTTCTCAAAATCTTCGCTAAAATTTAAGTAAACTATAAATACAGTGTTTTCTTGAACTTCTAGTTTGCCTATTCTGCCAAAAATGAGGTTAATCTGATTGTTCCTCTTCCTGAAAAAGTTATGCTGGTTCTTTGTAATCACTGCTTTCCCTCTAGATGTTCATCACCTATCTGTTTAATTAATTGATCTAGAATTTTTGCAGTCATTGAAGCTATACTCACTGGAGTACCCTCTTTTGTAGATCATATTTTCTTCTAGCTTTTATTTTAACAATTTCCATATTTTCCCTTTTGCCAAATGAGAGATTTTTAAAGTGTTTGGCACTGCACCTGGCACATAATATGTTTTTAATATATTTTTTAATTTTCTCTCTTTTCTTGATTTTGTGGTGTTCCCTGGTAGATTACTTGTGATCCTTCGAAATATCATTGACAGTGGTTTTGTTATGACATCAGTCAGTTATTTTAAGACCTGAGTTCATAACTCACTTGAAGTGAATGGCTTGAATTCGTAAAGGAAAACTAGGCACTTTCTCACTAAATCAGTATTTGTTTTACACATCTATTTATTATTGTCCATGATTGTGCTATTTCCCATCTAAAGGTCCTGCAGATGTATCTGTGTGTGTGTTCGTGTGTGTGCGTTCGTGTGTGTGTGTGTGTGTGTGTGATTTCATTAGGAGCTATACGTGATTCATCCCAACTTGACTGATTATCCATTTAATTATTTACCATATACTGACCAATAGGCATTAATTATCTATTTAACTTTTACATATTTGACATCTTAGAAATCTATGACCATTACCAGAGAAACCTACTACAAGGAATTTTTCCTAATTTCTTGCTTTTCTTCAAAGTTTGCCTTTGTGTTTTTATTGGCTCCAAAATGTTTTTAACTTTATATAATCCAAATTAGGCATTTTTATTTCTCCACTCCATGTCTTGTTTGGTATGACATCTTCCTCTAACCAAAGATCCGACTGATAAATTTCTTCCCTGCTCCATTAATTGGCTTATATCACTCTTTATGTCTAAATTGTGTATTCACTTCAGATTATGGTGGTATAAAGTGGAAGATGTTCATTTATTCCTAGTTTCTCTTAGTCTACTTTCCAGGTTATTCTGTTTTTGTGTGGATATGCATGGACATGTGTGCATGTTTGTGTGTGTGTGTGTGTGTGTGTGTGTGTGTGTGTGTGTGTGAGAGAGAGAGAGAGAGAGAGAGAGAGAGAGAGAGAGAGAGAGAGAGAGAGAGAGCGCAACCGAGAGAGAGCAACAGAGAGACGGAGACAGAGACAGATTCAGGGAGAATTATAGTGAGTTCTTTCCCCAGTAACTGGGATCTTTGTCTTTATCAAACACGAGGTGATCCTATACATGAGGTTTTGCATATTATATACTTAATCTATTCCACTGATCAACCTCTCTATTTCTTACCCAATATCAAGTCGTTTTGATAATTACAGTTTTGTAGTATAGTTTGAGAAGTGGTCGTACTAGGTCCCTTTTTGCATATTCTTTTTTCGTTGATTCTCTTCGTACTCTTGGCTTTTTGTTCCCCATATGAATTGAGATTTTTTTCTTACTCTGTAAAGTAACTTTTGATACTTTGATTGTAGCGACATTGAATAAATGAACTAATTTAGGTAGTATTGTCATTTTAGTATATTAGATTATCCATTAGCAGTCAACCTAGTTCCAATTACTTGTATCTGTATTTTCGTGAGGTATTTTCTAATTCTATTCATACAGTTGCTGAGTGTGTTTTGGCAGGTAGTCTTCCTAACATCTTATAGTCTGTAGTAATTTTAATTTGAAATTCCTTTAATTCCTATGCTTTCTAGTGTTTTGATAGGAATGTGTGGTATTTTGACCAAATAGCTTTTTTTTTCCATATTCAAATTACTAAGTGATATTTGTTGTTGAAGAAAAGGAGGCAAAGAGTTTAAAAGACTTTCTTAGTGTAATAGGGCTCTCATGTGTCTTATCCCAGCTACGAATTGAGGTCTTCTTGACTCTAAGTTCTGCGCTTTATCTACCAAGGCACTTGGATGCCTCTCTGATGAACTTAACACCTCAAATTACCATTTCACCTAGAATCCTATAGAATTATATGACATATGATTGGAGGGGGTAGCAAAGGGATGAAATTAGAAGTGATGTCAGAGAAATTGAGTTAGAATCACACGATTATAGAATAAGAGTTTTAGGGTTGAAATGGATATTAGAGCTAATAGAGTGTAATCCTCTCCTCATTGGGATCATACATTCATTTCTTTATGCTCTTATGGTTTTTTTTGGTCCATTATTTGTTCTGCATTTCAATCTAAATATTTCTACAAGCACTTATTATCTCTCCCTCCCACTGTCCCCATAAAATTGAATAATAAAAAAGAAAATCCTCTTTATAAATATGCATAATCTTGCCAAATAAAACCCTATGCAGGTCAAATAAAGAAACAGATTTGTCATTCTCCATTTTAAATCCATTAAATATTTGGCATGATGTGGGTGGTGTATTTCATTTTCAGTCCTCTGGAATCATGGTTATCAAAGGTGTTTATTTTTTGTTTTTTTTCCAAAGCTGTTTCTTCTTTAAAATGTTTTTAACATTATATAGATAATTTAACTCTTTTTCAGTCCATGGAAGTTTATTCAGTTTCCTCTGAAACTATTTTATAATTTCTAATGCCACCACAATATTCCATGATATTAATATGTCAGGCCTAGAGGCCTAAGGGCTACCCGAGTCTTACCTTACCTATCGCAGGTCTTCGGCTGGCCAAACCAGATAAACGCATGAGAGAAGAGACTTTCCAGAGTCGAACAAGGGTTAGGCTTTATTCAGGGTCTTGGTTACATGAGCAGGGGAATTTCTTCCTCAGGAGAGAGGAATCTTCCTCCTCCCAAGGAGGCAAAGATCTTACAGTAAGAGAATGGAAGTGGGAGAGGAAAAAGAGAAGAGAGGAGAGAGGGGAGAGGGGAGAGGGGCCTTCTGTCCTCTAAGGGCCCCTCAGCTCTAAGAGCGCCTTCAGGCTTTCCTGACCCTACTTAAGCTCTCTGGCCACATAGTTTGCACTTGAATACCGTGCCTGTTCTCAGCTCTTAGACAACAATAGGTGTGCTCAGACCATGGATTAATCTCAAGGACGGGGATGCTCTCCCCAGCAAGTTTCCCAGGGGGAAGAGGCGGAAATGCACGAGATAGCCTGGGTCTCACACCTCAATTCCCAGCTGTTTTCTGGGGGGCCTCATGAGAACTCTAAGGTTTAGAAGTCCTCTCCTTTACCTGCCTGGGACTGTCCACATGGAACTGAGCTTACACCCCCAACATTAAAACACCATCATTCCCTTAGTGGTTTCATATTAGGTGGGTAAACACTTGTTTTCCGGATTTATTTTAAAAGATCTTCTATAAACACTGATATTTTCTCTCTTTATTTTATAGGATCATAGGTCTAAGAATGGCTTAACTGCACATGGTGGAATCACATATTTTAGTAACTTTTAGAGTGTACTTCTAAATTATTTTATGGAATGTCTGGATCACTTTGTAACTACCTCAAGGGTAAAGAAGAGTATCTGTTTTCCCCCAGTCTCTGTATCATTTATGCTTTTCCCTCTTTATAATATTTTGCAAATCTGGTTAGGAGGAGATAGAATCTCATTGCTTGTTTTTTTTTAATTTTTATTTTTTGTTGCATTTTTCACATAACTGTTGATAGTGGATATCTCTTCCTTTAACAATTGTCTATACCCATGTTTTGAGCATCTGTCTCTGATGAATGTCTCTAGGTCTTATGTATGTGAATCAGTATTTGTATGTTTTGGATATAAAATCTTTAGCAGAGGGATTTCTTGAAAATATTTTCCCAGTTTGCTGCTTTACCTAGTAAGTTTGACTATCATATTTTTGTGAAATATATATTGCATATATGTATATATGTATGCATGAACAATTTTGATTATATATTATAAATTTTATATGTATATATCATTTTTATTATAGAGACTACATTCATTGATTCATTCATAAATTACAAAATGTATTTGCTTCCTGGTTTTTCTAATTTACTTAGGACATCAACTGTCATTTTTAATAATGTAGCCTTAGGGAGATTGTCTTGGTGTACGCAGAATATCACATTTTCCAGCTGAGAAAACTGAGACTAAGAGGTGTGCCTTTTCCAAGCTCAGACTTTTAGAAAGCCACAGATGAAGGATTCAAATTCAGCTTTTCTAATTACAATTCCAGTACATTTTCCACTGAGTAACTCTATTATGGTTACATCAGTAAATAGTTGTGACTTTGTAAAACACCTTATCACTATCATCATTTCGTGTAGAAAAGGTTTTTTAATGAACAATATGTAATGTCCCTTCCACTTCTAGCTCATGCTACTAGCAATTACATTTCTCTCCTTTGGTATCACAGTTCATTTGCTTGATTTGAAAATATAAATTGAACAGTTCCTTGAGTTGGAGCAGCAAACATATGAAACACTCCTTGTCAGTCTTTCAATTAATGAGCAAACACATATTAAGCACTTACTGTAAATCAGTCATTATTCCAGGGGATGGGGACAAAATGAAAAAAAAAAACAACAAAGTAACCCCTTATATTCTATGTTTGCTTCAATTTGAAGAAAGTTTGAAATCTAAGATTAATAGAAGAAAAATAGAAAAATCTTCATATCCCAGCTTTATGATTCTATTATTTAAAATTACTTCTCACAGGTTTGTAATATTCATAGTGGAAGAGTGTCTCATAAATCAATTAATTTCATCTATTCTTTTGTGTGGATGAGGAGGAATAAGAGCCCTAGGCTCCTCTTTCAATGTCTTTTTCATTGCCCTCTGACATTTTTTCAAAAGAGTCGTCCCCACAATTTCCTTATGGCAATTTTTACCTCTGAATTTCTAAGGGCATAGATCAGGGGATTCAGCATAGGAGTGAAAATGCCATAGAATATGGCCACAGTTTTGTCAATAGGCAGAGTATACAAGGGTCTCACATATGTGAATATGCAAGGTACAAAGAACAAGACAACTACGGTGAAATGGGAACTACAGGTAGAGAGGGCTCTTCTTCTACCTTCCACATTGTGGAACCTCAGAGAATGCAAGATGATGACATAGGAGGCAGCCAGCATAAGGAAGTTCACCAGACAGATCACCCCACTGTTGGCCATCACCAAGATAGCAGTAACATAGGTGTCAGTGCAGGCAAGTTCCAGCAATGGATAAAAATCACAAACAAAGTGATCCATCAAGTTGGGGCCACAGAAGGGCAACTGAAAGACAAGGAGAATCTGAATTGTGGAATGTAGAAAGCCACCCACCCATGCCAGCAACACCAGAAGGCCACATAGACACTGATTCATGATAGTCACATAGTGCAAGGGCTTACAGATGGCTACATAACGGTCATAGGCCATAACTGTGAGGAGAATGATCTCAACACCACCAAAGAAATGTTCTGCAAAAAGCTGGGTCATACACCCATTAAAAGAGATAGTTTTCTTCTCATACAAACAATCTGCAATGAGTTTTGGGGCCATTGAGGTAGAATAGCAAGTATCAATAAAAGATAAGAAAGCAAGAAAAAAATACATGGGTGTGGTTAGTGTCTTACTGTTAATAATGGTGACAACAATGAGGAGGTTGCCCCCTATGGTGATGACATATATAATAATGAACACAAAGAACAATATTTTTTGTACCTCTGGAATAGTTGAGAGACCCAAAAGAATAAATTCTGTGACATTCCTTTGGTGTTCCATACATGTGAAGGGGCCACTGACAATAGAGTTACCTGTAGTCCCAAAAAAAAAAGAAGTATCATCATCTTGAGGACCACGGCCAGAAGAAATTTCAACATGAATTAGATTTGTTTTAGGATCCATTTTGCCTACATTTAGGGACTTCATATATCCAGTGGCTTCCTATTACAACAAAGATCAAATTTCAAATCATCTATTTAGCTTCTAAATACCTTCATAACCTCATCCTTTCCTGTCTTTGCAATTTCCTTACAATTTGTTCCTCTCCTTGTACTTTGTAAACTGGTGACACTGACCTCCTTGCTATTCTTCACCCATGACACTCAATCTCCCTATTCATAGTTCTTTCAGGAGCTATTCCCGCTGCTTATAACCACCTTCCTCTTCATCTCCTTTATGTTCCTTGGCTTCCTTCTAGTCTCAACTAAGTCACACTTTCTAAAAGAATCTTTTTAATAATTTCCTCTAATTTTAATATTTTCCCTTTAAGACCAATTACAATATATGCTGTATATACCTTATTTGTACAAAGTTATGTTGCCAATTAGACTGTGAGCCCCCAGTGACCAGGGACTGGCTTTTGCTTTTCTTTGTATTCCCAGAATTTAGCATAGTGCCTGGCATATAGTAAATTCTTAATGAAGACTAGAGGACCATCTGTCCTGAAGTTTTCTGGAAGACTAAAGTTTTTTATACTGCAAAGTTTCCACCATATCATTTATGCTCTTCCACAAAGAATCCCAGGTTCAAAAATTACCTGTCCTTGCCATGCCATCAAAATCATCATTTCCTAAGCATTGTTCTGGTCTCAGAAAAGTGGCAAGAGAAATAATTATAGCCTGTAAAAAAGACTCTAGAGCCTACGGAATCCAATTCTGCCATTTTGCAGATGAGGACACTGAGATCCATTGAGGGACAATGATTTCCTTAGTAATGCCAGCCGTCAGCATCAGAAGAGGGATTTGAAACCATTTCCCCTGACACCAGAGCTCATGCAATTTCTACGCCTTCCTACAGTGTCAAATGTTTTACAGGGACTAAATAAATAAGTATTTTAAAGGAACTTTGAAACAAATTTCAGTTACAAACAACTCATTTGTCTCTACCTGCCAAAAATAATTTTACCTTAAAAGAGGGAATTTTTAAAGATGAGATAGCAGGTAGGGTAAGAGACCAACCAATGTCAGCTACTTTTTTAAAATACTAATCATTCCAAAGTCCAAGGTCACGTTAATAAGTAATTGTGCAAAAATGCAAACTATTACAGTCATCCAATCCAAGAAAGATTTCTGAATTGCCTGCTGGGCATATAGTACCATAAAAATATTACCACTAATGATGATACAGAGAACATAAAAATGGGAAGTATGCAGATGAGAGAATGAAGGAGAGAACTGTCTCATTTTCATATTCCTTTGCTATGAATGAGGAAATAGACTGCCATAGACCACTCAGAAAGGGAAGAAGACAGCCAGGAATAGTAAATTGTGTCTCAAAAGTCTTAGTGCAGTTTAGACTTTAGTTCATTAAAATTGCACAAAGAATTTAGAAAAAACATTTTATATGATGATTTCTTGCTCTTTCCATAATTTCATATTTTATATCCTTTATTCATCCATCATCTCTCCTCTATCTCTGTAGTTCTCACTTATTTATTACCTACCTATTGACCATCTATCCCTCATCTATCCATCTATCAATATCCATCGATCTGTCATTTATCTATTTACCTACCAATTGTCTATCATTTGCTTCTATTTATCCATCTATCAATTTGTCCTCATCTATGTAGCTATCCTACTTCCTCTACCTTCCTATCCATCTATCATTAATTTCTTTTCTTATATATTTTCTATCCATCTACCTCCCCATCTACCCATAAATCACCTATCTACCCACCATATATCCACAGGTATCATCTCTTACATATCTGTCTGACCTGTTTTTATCTCTCTCTGTTTATGTATATCTGACTCGATATCTCTATCTCTCCCTTTATATATATATATATATATATATATATATATATATATATATATATATATATAGTCTATATATGTATATGTAAAAATACATATATATGCATATATACATACAACCTAAACCTAACCCTAAATACAAACATATTTTTTCACTGATTTATAGAATTTCTAATGAGGAATTGCCTTCCAGCATTATAGGAAGCTTCTGCTCTTCACTTTAGAGAAAGGTGCCTAAGAAAACAGAATTTATGTGACTTGGCCAAAGTCTAGTAGTTAGTAACTCCAGAAGGATTTGAAACTATATGTTTTTGACTCTGAAGGTCCTTCTCTTGTGTATAACGCAACACTGCCTCTTAAAACACATTAATAGTAATACCTGGTACTGTCCAGGGTATCCTTGAAGTCTTAGTACTATTTGAAGCCATGAGATTGAAACCTCACCAAAACTTTTGGGACACATTTTTAAAAAAATTGTTTTAATGTTTACAAAGAATTTTACCTGTTTTGTTTTGATAAAACCTCAAAATATGTCTTTGAATCAGTTACCATAGTCATTACTAGTCCCATTTCACAGCTGATAAAGCAAAGGTGTCTTTTACAATATGACCCAAGTAAATTAAATTATTTTTCCATGACCACTGAAATGTGAAATGTAAAAGATACACGATGTTCCCTGGTCTTCTGGAGTTAGCTAGACTATCTCGAGAAAACATATAGACCAACACATTTATAATATAAACTAATACAAGGTAAATTAGTTAGAGAGAGACACAAACAAAATGAAGTGTCTATTCTGTGAGTGGAATGGACAACGCAGATCACATTTATATTACACTTTAAGGTTTAAATGTGCTTTACATATGTTAACTCATTTGATCCTCGTGGTATATTTAATCTTATTTTAGAAGAATATAATTTGTGAATGCTGTAAAAATTAAACCCAGATCTTCCTGATTCCAAACATTTAGTTAGAACAAATATATTTATTATTCAAGGGAAATTTGCATGTAACACAGCCTGTCACAATATTCAGTGCCCTTTACTTAAGAGCTCAGGCTATTTTCAAACAGCTAAACCCTCTCCCTTACTAAGAATCTACTCAAATTATTCATACCAAAAAGAATAAATATACATCACTAAAAGAGAAACATCTACTGTGAGCTACTGCTTTTCCTCTCTTAAAGGCCAGAGGATAAGGCATGATTAGAGAAATACTTTTACACAGTATCAGAAGTCACCTCTATGCCATCACTCTTTTCCTGACTCAGGAAGATAAGAAAACTGTCAACAAATATTTGTAAAATTAGGTTAATCCACAATATTAGATACAACAACTTTATTCTTTTGTTGAGTTTCTGTTTTACATAATCAATTTGAAAGAAATAACCATATGCTTAAAATTTACAAGATGAGGGAAGTACTTTCAGTTCATTCAATGAATATCAGCTATAATTTGACTATATTTGATTAAATTTGTTACATTTCCTTACCTTTTTAAAATATTTTTTGTAAATCAACAAAAAATAAGAGACAACATTTAAAAAGAAAAGCTTACATGAACCCACCTGTAGATTTCAACAGCTTCAATGTGTTCTGCACTTTTAGTATAACATTACAGTATTTTAGTAGAAGGCCACCTGTTCTATTAATTTCACAACATGATAGTTTATTAAAGGAAAATTCTAGTCAACTACTTATACAACTAGAAAAATATCTGTGCTAAATTCCTTGATGTAAAGAAAAAAACTTAAGTCAGGAATAAAATGTATAAGACTGGCCAGATAGTTCATTTCCATAAATAAGTTCTTCTCTGAGCTAAAGTTTTCTCATTAACATCCTAAGTCTGGTACTCACAATTCCAAGAGCAACACACCATGTAAGATTCCACCAATGTTGAAATGTATCTCCTTTCATTTCTTTGAGGCTAACACGACTGTATTTAAAGCTAGACAGGGCTACACAGATCATTCCATTCCACTTTTCCATTTGAAGATTTTAAAAATGAAGCCTTGAGAGGTTAAGTAATTTTCCCAAGGACAACCATCCAATTAATAGCAAAATCTAGGTCTCCTAATCCCTAAGCCAATGTGGTTTTCAGGATATCACACTGTTTCCCATTTACTCATTAGGTCACCAAATATATAAATTTTATTAAATATTTTCTTTGAGTTAGCAAGCACACTATTTCTCTAGGGAAGTTTCCTTAACTGTTGTGACTTCTTTAAAGTGTGTTTATCAGGAGAATCTTAAATTTATGACTGCTTGACATTGCAAAAAAAAATATTAGAATTGTACCATAAGACAATACAGGTAATTATCCTAGTACCTACCTAACCTGCCAATCAAAAGGATTTCACATTTCTCTAATAAAGCAGTTTCTAGGGTTAACCAGCCTTTGAATGTTGGTGCCCATTTGCTACTCTGCTTCTAATTAATCCCTTTGCATGTACCTCTGACTCAAATTGAAACAATTCTCATTTCTACCTCTAGAGGCTGCTTTACATTGTATCCAATGTCACCCTAGTGCATGCTTGGGGCGCAATCTCCCCAAATGGCCACAGTGGAAAATAAGTTTGAATAGTTCAAAAGTCATTGAATGATGTGTGTCCACCAACCATGTCACTGGTTGGACAAAAGGTATCAGATGGGAAAGCTCTTTGCATAAATATGATATTGATTGTTTATCCTGCATAAATTCCTGTGACTTTCATTGTGTGTCTAACAATAGCATTTCTCTTCCCAGAATCACTGCAGCTGGATAAAATTTCCACCAGCTCCTAATTTCTCATGAAATCACCAAGAATTTTTGGAGACTTATTTGGCTGTTTTGTTTTCCTGTTCAATGTTTTCCTTCTTGGGGTGGATGAAGTTCCATGGTCCATAAAGGATTCATAAAATCTTTGAAGTTTATCTTCAGCACTACTGCACCATCTTAGCCCCATTGCCCTTCAGGCCCACTTTTGAGTTAAATCCTTTCCAAGACAATGCTGTATAGTGTGTATAGTTCTTGGCCTTGGAATCCCTATGACCTGAGTTAAATTATGATATAAAAATGTTTACTAATCCTGGTCAAGACAGGGAATCTTCCTATCAGCCTCAAGTTTCTTATCCATAAGAGAAAGGTCTCAGATTTGCTGGTATCTCATTTCTCTCTGAGATGATTAACTTTTTACATTTACCCTTGCCCTCATGCTTATATATGCATTGGTATAAATATTTTAAAAATCAACTATATGCAACCAGAGGTGGAAGAAGGAGCATTAAAATGAGAGGTCAGTGGTCTGGATGACAGCTTAGCTGTCACTTTAGGAAAGTCACTGATTTTCTATGAAGCTGAGCTTCCTCATTGGGGGAAAAAAGAAGGTGTAAGACTAAATGACACCCAAACTCATAAAGAACCAAGGAGGCAGAGCCAAGATGGTAGAGTAGAAAGATGGACCTACTCTAGCTCTCCCATCATAACTCTTAAAATACCTGTAAAAATGACTCTAAGCAAATTCTAGGACAGCAGAAACCGAAAAATGACAGAGTGAAACAAATGTCCAGCCTAAGACAGCCTGGAAGGCTATGACAAGAAAGGTCTATTGTACTAGACTCACAGCAGAATGCCCCCCAGTCTGGGCCACACAGAACAGACAGCACTGGAGCTGGCTTCAAGACCCTTAATCATGGGCAGCTGCTACAGTTAGCAGATTTCTCAAACCATAAATCCCAAATACAGCTTCAAAGGTCAGTAAGAAAACTCTTTCAACTGGGTAAGAGGGTAACATGGTCCAGCCCCAGCCCTGGCCCCAGGACAGAAGCAGCCACTGTGGCAGCAGCATCTAATTTTTGAACCCTTTGCATAATGAACCTGGAGGAGTCAAGCTGTCGATCTGGGTCTCAGTCCTCACTGGCGTTCCTGGGGTGAGGATGAGGGAAAAAAATTGAATTTCTATGAAATAGAGAACTTCCCAGCACTCTTGTTGGAAAGACCAGAGCTAAATGAAAAATTTGCCTTTCAAATACAAGAACCAAGAGAAACATGAAAAGGTAAAGAGTAAAGAGAAGCATTAAGTAACTCATTGAACTTAAATGTATGTGTATATTATGCATGTGTAGATATGTATATACACATGGATGTATGTGTATATATACATATGCATATATACGAATACATATCTACACACATACACATAGACAAAAGGGACAGGGTAAGCTGAATATGAAAAGAGAATACCTAAAAATAAAATTTACTCTTGAATGGAATGTACTAAGAGTAAGAGAAATGGAGATGTAGAATATAGCAAATCATCTCACATAAAAGAGCCAAGAAACAGCTTATACAAAGGATAGCAAGAGAGGGGAGATGAAAGGAAGTAAGTGAGTCTTACTCTCATGAGCTTGCACTTAAGGAAGGAATAACACACATTCAATTGAACGTAGAAATTTATTTTACCCTGCAGGAAGGCAGGTGGAAGGGGATAGGAGAGAGAAGATAATGGAAGGGACAGAAAATTGGGTAAAGGGATAATCAGAAGCAACCACTATTGTGGGAGGACAGATCAAGGGAAAGAATGAAATAAATGAAGGGCAGGATAGGACGATGGAAATGTGCTTAGTCTTTCACAACATAACTGTTTTGCAAGTGTTTTTCATGGCTACACATTTGTGACCTATATTGAATTGCTTGTTTTCTCAGTAAGGGTGGGAAGGGGAGAAAGGGAGAGAATATGGAACTGAAATCTTTGATAATGAGTTTTAAAATTGGTTTATCATTCAACTGGAAAATAAGATGTACAGGCAATGGTGTATAGAAATGTATGTTGCCCTACAGGCAAGAAGAGTGTAGTAGGATGGACGAAGGGGGGATAACAGGGGAGGACAAGATTGGAGGAAGGAGTGGATGAGGTTCATGCTGTCCTGTAATGGGGGATAGGGGCAAATAGGGAGAAAATTTTGAATTCAAATCCTTGTGGAAGTGAATATGGAGAACTGAAAAAATAAATTAGTTATATATTTAAAAATAAATAAGAACTATTATTCTAAGTTCCCATTCACATTAATGTGTTAGAGAGTTCATATATTTCAATGTCATTGTTTACTGTATATGTTTAACTCAAAGAAATAGATTTTTAATAGCAACAATTTACTTCAGATATCAATAATGGCTGTTTCATTATAATGTAACGTTTTTAAATTTTTTACATATCATTACATTTTACCATAACAAAAAATACGTGAGAAATATAATGGAAATATTTTTGCCATTTCACAAATGCAAAATCTGAATTTCAGAGAGCTTGAGGAACTTGATGATTCTCAAGAAGAACTAAATATAAGAGGGCAGGTAGGTGGTCCAGTAAATAGAGTACCATCTTAGAATCACAATGACTCACCTTCCTGAGTTCTAATCTGGTCACAGACATTTATTAGATATGTGACCCTGGGCAAGTCCCTTCACCCTTTCATTTCAGTTTCCTCATCTCTAAAATGAGCTATAGAAGGAACTGATAAACCACTTACGAAGAAAACTACAAATGGGTTCAAAAAGAGTTGGACATGACTGAAAAACAACTAAACAACAACACAATTAAGTGTAATAGATCAATTTCAACCAAATTCTACCAGTTTCCTAGTACAGCATTCCTGAAAAGCAACAATAAAAAAACTTTTATTAAAACTTTCCTATATGCAAAACCTTTTGCTAAGTGTAGGGGCAAATACAAGCTCATACCTCATACAGCTTACAAGTTTGTAGGAGGAGATGATTAAATGTATGAAGGAATTCCCTCAACCCTGATCTACTCACTTCAAGGTAGACTCTATTTTATTGGACTTCACAATAAAAATAGATCAAAATGTTCTCCATAAACCTGAGAATGATCCTACCTAATGCTATAATATTCTCTCTCAACTGCTCCCCCATAGTCCATGTAACATCAGACTGTTTTAGTACATAGTGATCTCAATGAGCTGGCCATCTAACTATATGACATAAACTGAGAATTTTTTAATTTAATCTAAATATGAATGCAGGTGTACTCACTGTGAATGAAAGAACTGAATTCTCATGAGGAAAAAATGAAAATGGTTAAAAGAGAATGATTACAATTTTCCCAATGAAAGATCCCAGTAGTCACGCATTTAGGTTTGGAAGATACTCGAGGTCATTGACTATAACTCATTTCAGAAATAAGAACATTAAGACAAAGGGATTAATTGCCTTGGTCAGTGCTACAGAAATAACAAGTGTCCCAGACTGAATTTAAGCCAATTTCTTCATGGACAGAGGTAAGATGACAGAGTAACAGCATTAATTTTCTAGAGTGCTCCCTCAACTCCAGGCAAAAACCTGCAAAAAATGATTCTAAATAAATTCTGAAACTGTAGAAACCACAGAATGACAAAATGAAGCAAATCTCCATCCCAAGACAACCTAGAAGGTCACCAGGAAGTGTCTAATGCACCTCACTGGGAGAAGAGCTCCTCCAATTTGGCCAATACAGGCACAGACAGGACCTGAGCAGCCCTTGTGGGGACTGAATCTCTCACACTTGGGGCAGTTTCCAGACTCCATGACCCCAAAACGCTGAGGAGAACTTGGAAGTTTAGTGGAAAAAAACCTGTGAGACCTGTGCGAGCTGGTAGAGTGGTCTGGCCAGAGTACCCTTGTGGCAGAGGGGTAATGGGATGGAGGAACCAGAAGCAGTCACAGCAGAAGCAGGGGCAAAAACAGTAACTGTTTCTGGAGCTCTAGGCCTACAGATTTCGGGGGAATCAAGCAGCTGACAGTACAACCCTCACCCTCACTGAAAGCAGAGAACTACCTTGACAAAGAACTCAAAAGTCAAGTAATATTTTAGTCAAATTTCAGAAGTCCGAGGTCAGGAAGAAAATATTGCAAGCAGTCAGAAAGTAACAATTCCCATATTGTGGAAATAGTCAGGATAACATAAGATCAAGCAGCTTCTACATTAAGGGATCATAGGGCTTGGAATATGATATTCAAGTGGTCAAAGGAGCTAGGATTAAAACCAAGAATCACCTACTCAGAAAAACAGACTAGAATACTTCAGGGGAAAATTGAATTTCAATGAAATAGAGAACTCCCAAACATCCCTTTTGAATTGACCAGAGCTGAGTAGAAAATTTGACTTTCAGACACAAGAACCCAGAGAAACATGAAAAGGTAAAAGAATAGAGAAGCCTTAAAGAACTCATTAAACCTGAACTATTTACATTCCTACATGAAAAGAGAGTATTTGTAACTCTTGAGATTTTTCTCAGTTTTAAGATAGTTGGAGGGATTACACACACACACACACACACACACACACACACACACATATAGAGGGCACAGGGTAAGTTGAATAGGAAAGGATGATATCTAAAAAATAAAATTAAAAAGTGAGAGAAGAATATATTGAAAGGAGAAAGGGAGAAATAAAATGGGGAAAATTATCTCTCACATAAAAGAGGCAAGAAAAATGCTTTTTCAAAGGAGGGGAAGGTGAGAGTGAAAAAAGTGAATCTTACTATCATCAAATCTGGCTTAAGGAAGGAATAACATGCACACTCAATTTGCTATGAGAATCTACCTTAGACTACAGGAAAATAGGAGAGTGGAGGATAAGCAGGGTGTGGGGGAGGCAAAAGAGAATAGAATAAATGAGGGATAGGATAGGATGGAGGGAAATATAGTTAGTCTTTCACAATATGACTTTATACAGGTCTTTTGCATAACTACACATGTATACCATATCTAATTGCTTGCCTTCTCAGTGGGGATGGGTGGGGAGGGAGGAAAAGAGAGAAGTTGGAACTCAAAGGTTTAAAAACAAATGTTAATTTTTTTACATACAACTGGGAAATAAGATATACAGGTAATAGGGTATAGAAATCTATCTTTCCCTACAAGAAAACAGAGGAGATAGGAAAAGGGCAGAGCACTGGTATGAGAGAAGGGAGGGCAGAATGGGGAAAGGGGTAATCAGAATGCACACTCTCTTGGGATGGGCAGCGGGGAGATATGGGGAGAAAGTTTGAAACTCAAAATCTTGTGAAAATGAATGTTGAAAACTAAAAATAAATAAATAAATAAAGATTTTAAAAAGGTAGTTCTTGTTCAGTATACTCTTTGTTACACTACTTAGAAAGAATTTATAATGGTGGACATTCAAGAAGAAATGAGAAGATATTTCGTTGTTGCTGTGGAATCTTACCGCTATTTATTCCCATAATGCAGCTGACCACCTTCTTTACATTGAAAGCGTTCCTCTACTCATCACCTAAAATGTGAGTTATAAAACTTGTTGCCTTCCTTTGAGGGTACTTTAAAAATCAACTACGACCTGATTCTGTCTGATCTTTCCCACCCTCACCTTCACAAGCATTATCTATGTGTATGCTTATATAGATCGAAAATTCTAGATTGGGAATCAAAAAGAACAGTATCCAATCGCTCTCCAGAAATACTAGGTAAGTGACTTTTGACAAAACACTTTAAGCAATTTAGCCACTTCTTTTTGTGTATAGTGATTTGCATGTTGTCTCTCATGTTAGGATATCAATTCCTTCACTGTAGGGTTTGTTTGTTGTTTTGCTTTTATAAGTATCTCCAGGGATTAGCACAGAACCTAGCATAGAAGTGTTTAATAACTGTGGATTCATTGACTGAACATTGTTGACAATGGAATTGGTATAAGAAACAACTTCAGTGCTGCTTTTATATAAATTTTTCTAATTCCTCAAAGAAACTTTTTTTAGCATGGATATTTACAATTTACATTTCTTCTTTTGAGCACTGTGTAGTTATTTTTGACTACTTATCCATGAAGGAATCAATTTTTTTATATTTAAATTCATTCACTAATAATCTTGTATATCAGACCTTTGGAAGAGAAATTTGATGCAAATACACTTTCTTTGCTATATTCCTCTCTAATTTTAACTTCTTTGATTTGTTTGTGCAAAAGTTCTCAAATTTTATTGAATTAAAATTTTCTGCTTTTAACTCTTGATTTCCTCTCTATGCCTTGTTTTGTCAAGCAATCTTCCTTTACATACAGTAGTAAAAGGTATCTCCAAATCTTGGTTTTCTAATTTGTTTATGAAGCCACCTTTTATGTTTAGGTATTTTTTTTAACATTACTCCTCATGACATACTCCATGGTCCAGACAACCAGGCTTACTACATTATACTTGTTGGATGAATAACACCCTACTGCCCTCATCTGTCCCTTTGCAAAGACTATATACCTTCTATACTACCTGTACTATATGCTTCATCTTCAGGTTCACATCATACTACTTGATTTACTCCAACTTTTCTCAGATAGCACATTAAGGTCTTCTTGAACCTGCCGTCTGCCGCTCCCCCTAATTATAATTAATTTGAATACATGCATTTTTGGCATATCCTTATATAAATATATGCTGTCTCATCCTTGAAGGCAAGAAATCTTTTATTTTTATCTCTTTTTTAATTACCACTGCAGAGTATTATATCCAGTAGATAGATGACATCTGATAAATACTTGTAATTGTTTAATTCCCTTTGAATTCCTTTCAAATATGTGGAGACTTAAATCATATACCCTGCAGAGCATAAATGACTGACTTATTTGAAGAGATCAGATTGCATTATTTAAAATCCCATTAATACCTTCTTCCTATGCCTTGCTTCTTGTTGAGTATGTCTTCTATATGACATTTGTCATCTTAATAAATGAAAATGAATGAACCTTGATCCTTTTTAAAAATATATTTCAAATGAGAAAATTTCGTCTTGATTTTTTGTTTTGCAATAGAAATGGCAGGTCTGCTTCACAACTTCCTCAAGACAAATTTTGCCTCTGTGTTTCTAAAATTGTAGATACAGGGATTTAACATAAGGATGACAATAGTGCAAAATATTTCCAGTATTTTATCAAAGGAGAAAGTAGATAGAGGACTTGTGCACTCAAATATTCATGAAACAAAAATAATACCACAACTGTGATATGGGAACACAGGTAGAAAGGGCTTTGTTCCAAGACTCAGTATTTCATTTCTTCAATGAGTGTGGGATGACCCCATAAGACATAAGCAGGAAAACAAAATAATTTGACAGATGACGTCACTTTTTTTTTTAACAACCATGAGACCAAGGCTATGAGTGTCAATTCATGCCAGTTTCAACAAAGGGTACAATCACAAATAAAGTGATCAGTCACATTGGGACCACAGAAAGGCAGCTGGACCATGAATAGAATCTGGATCAAGCAATGTAAAAAACCTACAGCCCAGGCAGTAAAGACAAGAAGATCCCACAGGTTCTTGTTCGTAACAGTGACATAATGCAATGACTTTCAAATAGCAACATATCAACCAGAAGCTGTGAATGTGAGGACAATCATCTTAGAACCACCAAAGAAATATGCTGCAAAGAGATGGGTCATGCAGCCTTCAAAATAAAGGGTGTTTTTCACATAGATGGAGTCCACTATTACTTGGGGGCAACAAAGAAGGAGAAAATGCATCAGAAAAAGACAAAAAGGCCAGGAAGAAGTACATAGGAGAATCTAGGAGAGAGGGGGCATTGATGATTGTCAAAATAATAATAAAGTTTCCCACAAGAGTTGCAAGGTACAAAATAAAAAGGCAATCAACACTATCTTATCAATATCTGGAGTCTGTGAGAGCCCCAGTAGAATGAATTCAGTAATATAACTATGACTTTACTTAATTTTAGGCTTATGGGTGAATGATTTTGGGACCAAAGGGCACTTGTAAAGGCACCAAGGAATAAGTATTTTTAATATTGATTACTTGACCTTTATGATTAAGCTCTTCGTTCTATAAAAAGTTTTCTCTTTTTGGATGACACAAGGAAGCATATCTATGGGGAATAGGCGCGAGTGAATGAGCCTGCCATAGTGAAGATATTGGCAAAGGTCTTACATATCACACACACACACACACACACACACACACACACACACACACACACACACACACTACACCTCGAATAATTTTAGGTTTGTGTTCGGGCAAGAAGTAACCAGGATCTGCAATAATCACTGATAGAGAAATGTTGTGCTTGTAAATGACACTGAAACTGCTGAGAGGAAAAGGTCAACTCTTCTCCTACTTATCTACCACCTAAATCATGGCCACATTGCCAGAAATTTTTTATTATATACTACTGTGGTTGAATAAGTGTACAATTTTAAAGTGTACACATACATAGCCAGATGCATATGCATGCATGTATGTATGTATGTACATATATGTGCAAATATATTCACATATCACATTAAACCAAATGAAATTATGAGATTCAACATCATCCCGAGGACAACAAATGAAGAAACTTGTTGGATGTCTACTAATAGAAAACTCAATAGATCTGTGTTGTTGGTGAAGCTGAGAGCTGATCCAACCATTCTTGAGAGCAATTTGGAATTATGCTCAAAGGGCTACAAAAATGTGCATACTCTTCAACCTAGCAATATCACTTCTAGGACTGTATCCCAAAGAGATCAAAAATGGGAAAGGGTCCCACATGTACAAAAATATTTATAGTAGCTGTCCTTGTGGAAGCAAAAAACTGGAAATCAAGGGGATGCTCATAAATTGGGAAATGACTGAACAAGTTTTGGCATATGAATGTAATGGAATATTGTAGTACTATAAAAAATGATGAACAGGAAGGCATCTGACTGTCCTGGAAGAACTTATATGAACGGATGCTGAGTGAAAGGAGCAGAACCAGGAGAACTCTGTATACAGCAACAACCACAGTGTGCAAGGAATTTTTAGGTAGACAGTCATTCACAGCAATGCAAGAACCTAAAAAATTCCCAGGGGACTCGAGGCAAAACGCCTTCCACATCCAGAGAAAGAACTATGAATCTGGATAGCAGAATGAAGCAGACCACTTTCTCCTGTGTTATGTTATGTGATGTTTTGTTTGTTATGTTTCCTCCCATTCATTTTAATCTTCTATGCAGCATGAATAAGATGAAAATGCATTTTATAGGAATGTATGTGTAGAACATATATAAGATTGCACGGCATCTCAGGGAGGGAGTGGGGTGGGAGAAGGGGAGGAGAAGGAGAGTGAAAAAAAAAATCTAAGATATGTGGAAGTGGTTGTAGAAAGCTGAAAATAAATAAAATAATTTTTAAAAATTAAAAAGAATTCTTTAAGAAATACAATAGGCCCAATGATAGCAGTTATTTCAGCTCACTAAAGAAAATCAAGTTCCATTAAAAATTATAATTAAGAAGTGGAAAATAATGACTCCATGAGACATCAAAAAACAATAAAACAAAGTGAAAAGAATGAAAAAAAGAAAATGTGAAGTATGTCACTGGAGAAATAACTGAGTTAGAAAATAGATGAAGGGAAGATTGATAACAAATTACTGAACTACCTGAATTCCAATACCGAAAAAAAGCAGAGACATCATACTTCAATGCATTCTAATGGAAAATTGCCCTCTATCTTAGATGCAGTAGATAAAATTGAAATTGAAGGAATCCATTGATCACTACCTGAAATATGTTGCAAAATTAAATATCACAGAAAAATAATAGCCAAATTTGAGAGTGTCCGGGTCACAAAAAAAATAATACAAGAAGCCAGAAAGAAGCAATTCATGTATTATGGAGAAGAAAGCAGACTCGGGGTATATTTAGCAGTTTTCACCTTAAAGAACAAGTGGAAAATCAATAGGAATAAAGAGATATTCAAGGTAGAAAGACTTGACAAAAGGTTTTATAATGTTTGAGGCAAGTGAGCATAGGTAGCTTCCTATGGGCCCGTGACGAAAACATATCACTGATTGAATATAAACCAGATCGTTAGAACTCAAGGTTGAAGACTTCAATGACAATTTATCTGAATGATTTTTTTCATGTTTGATAAAATACAAGTTTATAAAACTATTTTATTGGGTAGACGAGATAGAGAGCCTCCAAATGGCTACTTTTTAGAAGAAATTCATGTAACCTATCATAAGCTTTCCAAAATTCTCTGTCAATCAAGCTTGAATGAAGATCAGCATTTTTAAATGTGGAAAAATTCAAAGTGAACTGGAGAAATGAATTTTGGTAGTGGAGTTATGAGAGGTAAAATGCTGACTATTGAAATTATCAATGTAGATTCTGATCTTTAGATTTAATTACTCTCAATTTGATACTGAACCTCTTTCTCAAACCACTTTTTTTTTTCATTCAGGGTAACTATTTCTCTGTATGAGATTTACAAGGTCACAAATTTAGAGGCCTACAAGGCCCTAGGCAGGGATGGGACAACTGCGTTGTTGAGGTCACATGTGGTCCTCTAGGTCTTCAAGTGCATTCACAGCCACAAATTCCCTTAATAAAAGAATTTTTTCTCTAAAACTTGGGCTCAGTTAATAGTACACACCCAAGGACCTAGAGAGCCATATGTTGCATCTAGGCCTCAGGTTTCCCATTCCTGCCCCAGAGTTTCCACAGTTCAAGTCATTAATTTCTTTGTTAACAAACGATAGAGAAAGTATTTTTTTTCCTCAAGTTATACAAGAAATTAAAAGGGAAGATTGGATTTGATATCCAGCATTTGCTTCATTATGTCACAAATGTTCCTCTCTTTCATGACTTTATGACCTTTTGTTCACTGTATGAGACATAATAATGTCCTCATATTTAATGTTTTTTACAAGTTTAAATAATGATAAAGCAACAGCAAATGACATTTTTAAATTTTTCACGTGAAAATGAATAAAATTTTCAAAGGTATAAAATACACTGAATTACAAGATAAATGAAAATTCTACTGAAATAAAATTATCAAAATATTATTAAAATCCATGTACCCCAGATATTGCCACAATTATTTTCATATACCAATTTCAATTACACCAAACATTATTTGTCACCTGAAGTCACTCGTGTGCTCCATAGCTTCTTCATGGCACTTTTTACTTCTGCATTCCTTAGAGTATAGATCAAAGGATTGAGGAAGGGAGTTACAATGGTATAAAATACAGACACCAATTTATCAAGAGGAAAGGTGGTTGGGGGGCGAGTGTACATAAATATGCAGGGACCAAAGAAAATGATAACAACAATGATGTGGGAGCTACAGGTGGAGAGGGCTTTGCGCTTTCCCTCTGCACTATGATTTCTCAGGGAGTGCAGTATAATTGTATAGGATATCATTAGCAAAATAAAGCTTACTGAGCATATGGCTCCACTATTGGAAACTACTAAAAGGTTTAATATGTATGTGTCCATGCATCCAAGCCTCAACAAAGGTTGCAAGTCACAGAAATAGTGATCAATCACATTGGGACCGCAGAAGGGTACATTCAGGATAAGGATTATCTGGGCAATAGAATGCAGAAATGATCCTATCCAGGCCAATAGAATCAGAATCCCACACACCTTGTGGTTCATGAT
>CM052677.1:181791-186125 GCA_028533205.1 Lagorchestes hirsutus
GAGGTTATATGACTCACTGAAGGTCACAAGTATAATAAATATCAGCAGAAAGAATGAAAGGCTGACATTTCCTCGCTACTCCATGTCTACTATTCAATCCACCTCACAACAATGTCTCTAGGGACTTGGACAGAACCTTGTTACTGAAATCAATGTATTCATTAATTATTGCTATTTCCGTCCAAAATTTCACATTTATTTAATTTTTTTTAATTTTAAAACACGGAGAGAATATTTATGTCCCTCTTCCTATGCTCTCACTTATCTTTGAAAATGTCATTTTTATTTCCCAATGTTCAATGTAAAATTTATATTCAATATTTGTTTCAATCAATCCTTGAAGTTTTGAAATGTTCTTAAAAGACACTATAAACATTAATATGACTTTGAACAACAAGGGGAAGGTTATGGAGAGGAAAGAGAGGGCAGAGGAGGGGAAGAGAGGAGAGGAGGTAAAGGGAGAATATAGATAGCAACACACACGTGTAATCACATACATACAAACATAACATAACTATACACATAAATATATCTCTCATGTCTAACTTATAGCATTGTCATGAGACTCAAATTATATAAACCATTTAGATCACTTCAAAATAATCTCACTATTAAATTACACTTTCCACTCCATACAATTTCACTAGGTAAGTGTAAGAGCAACTGGCAACTAAGCTTACCAAATTGGGAACTGAATTAAATGTGAGAAGATTTTGGTCAAGAAAATTTTTAACTTTATTATAAGATGACAAAACTAGTGTTTGAGTCTGAGAATCATAAATTAAAAATCACATAGTTACTTAGAGGTCACCCCATCCTTAACCAGCTATTTTAAAAATTAAAAAAAATCATACAATAAAAGAAAAGTTATTGGCCCATTTAATCTAGTAGCCAAGCTGGGGTCCAAACTAATATTGTATAACACCAAGATCAGCACTATATCACCACTGGAAAATTCAGCATGCCAGCTACCTTTTAAATGACTCAATTTCCAGTCTGGTAAACTAAAGATAAAAAAATAAACATTTATTAAACACCAGGAACATTAAATTAGCATCTCATTTGATCTTCACAATAACCTTAGAAGGCAAGTGCTATTATTATTCCCATTTTACAGTTTTGCAAAGTAAGCCAGAGGATAAGTGACTTTTCACAGAGACACACAATTATTAAGCACCACAGGCTTCATTGGAATTTGAGTCTTGGTGATGTCAGGCTCAAAATTATCTACTCTGACACCTAGCTAGATAGTAAGCAAATACTCACACTTGTCTTTTAAATAGCACTTTAAGGAATGCCCAATTTTCTAATTACAAAATTTTATATAGAATCAACAAGATAGAAGTTCCAGGATTTAAGGTTATAGATGTTATCCTTAGTTTGCAAAAAGGGAAACTGAAGAACGTGGTAGATATTTGATTTGTGCAGGATTACAAATCAGTATATGATATAAGTTTTGAACTCAGAGTTTTTAATATATAAAAAAGGTACAAGCATTAAGCCACTACATTGTATTTGTTTAATAATAGGATACTCTGAGGATGAAAATATTTTAGGCATTACTATGTAACAATCACTATAGTAAATAGGAATCAATGTTATTGGTCTGAAAATAGCAGATGAGAAAAAGGGTAAAAATATCAAAAAGTACACTTATTTAAATCTCTTGATGATGAACCAGAGAGGTATTTTTGAGAGCTTATTGTATGTTCACAAGCTAATAATAATAACAACTAAAATTTATATAGCGTTTTAAGATTTTTGAAGTATTTTACAATTATTTCGTTTTATCCATACAAGTATCCAAAAAAAATTGTTACTGGTATCATCACCATTTTACAGATAAAGAAACTGATGTTGAGATAAGTTAAGTGAGTTTCTCAGGGTCACAAATCTGATTAGTGTCTGAGTTTGAATTTGAACTCGTCTTCTTGATTCCAAGTCCAGCCCTTTGACTACTTTAACACCTAATTATTCAACAATGAAGTAATCTAAAAGCACTATTTTTGCACAGTACAAGTCCTAGGGTAACTCTTCTGTTTTCCTTTATACTGTCTTTTTATTTTTTCTTTCCCTTTCCTCCTTTCCTATCTCTTCCTTTTGCCCCCCCTTCCTCCTTTTTCTTTCTTTTTTTTAATTTGAGGGGTTTCTGCCTCTCAACACACGCTCTTATGTTCTTTTAAATGATGAGAAAATTATTTTTTCAAGAAAATTATGGGTAAATACATACACATTGACAATAAATGACTGTGAACAGGTACCCTCTCAGTTCTTAAAAGAAGAAACATGAATGATGCAATCAGTTTCAGATTGTTAAACTCAGAGTGCTCCATCAGTGTTGTACCTGGCAATGTGGAAAACGAGGGAGGGTTGCCGCAAGACCATCCTGGAGCCACTGAAATCTAAGATTAGGCCATTTCAGCACAATACTACTCATACTATTAGCCCTTCATTCCATATTTTTTCTGTCACTGTGCATCTGTTTCTCTCTCTACTTCTGTCTCTCTCAACCCATTCCCCTCTTTCTCTCTGTCTGTCTTTCTGCCTCTCTGTTTCTCATTGTCTGTCTCCCTTTGTCTCTCTTCCCCTTGTTATTTCATATAAAGAATGGCTTTCTGAGTAGTTGCTGGTTAGGAATATTTTTAAAGATGAAGATGACAGAAATTTTTAATTCAATAAACAAAATTTTAAGGAAAATTAAAATGTAGAAGCAAAGGGCAGTCATTTCAGTAGAGGGATATATTAAGGGCATGGTAACTACTACCACCTATCTGAGATAGACTTCTCATCAAGGGACCTTGAATTAAGCTTGAGGTTGGAGCAGTGAGTGCATCCCACCTATCACACCCTGCATTTCATAATCTACATTCTGACATTCCCTGCTGTTAAAAGAGAATCAAGTCAAGTTCCGTTGATTTATTGGCACCTGTATTCTAACTACAGATGTGTCAGTCAGATTCAAATCATGTTCTTCTCAATCAAAATTCTGTCCCAGACAGAAGCACCTATCTATGGGCTGTGGCATATCACAACAGTTATTTAAAATATCATTAAATTTAAGGTTATTGTAAACCGAATTTTTGTTTGCCTTTAATCCCTGATTCATTCCTACCTTCCTTCTCAGTTTCTAAAGATCATTGGCCCCCGATGGGAAAACAAGTGCTTAAAATCTGCTATTTTTTCAATAATGATTGAGTACTAACAAATGAAAGATTAATAATATTAGGGAAGGGTCATATGCTAGTCGACATCTTTTGTGAGACCTTAGGCACACACATAAAAGTGACCTTATGAATGATATAAACTCTCAGAAACTACTTTATGATCTATAAATGAGGCTTCAGACTAGAGTACCTCCAATTTTCTTTATATCTATTAAACGCCATGAAACTTCTAGAAGCAATGGATGAAAAGTACTACAAACTTTGTCATTGCCTTTATGTGCTTGGTTTTTAGCTGGGGAAGTAAAACATGTGAAGGCCACATCATAAATGAGGGGAAATAATTCAGGAGATGTAGTACTTGGTAAGTGAGGCATAAATAATCTTTTGATACCTAGACTTCAGTCTTGATTTATGTGATTTTTTTTTCTAAAATGAAGTATCGATTTTTTGTGTGTTCGAGGTGATTGCAATACAACAAATTTTAACATAATTCCGTATAAAAGCCACATACAAGGAAATAAAAGTCTTACTGAAACCCTGGAAGTAGCTTGGAGAATGCTGATTAGACAATAATGAGCAATGCTGATAGTTGCAATTGGACCATCAAGTCTAATAATCCTTATATTTCCCTCAGACATTCTTTAACCCACTTTAGGTTTGGTTTCTTCCTTCCTTCTTCCTTGCATCTCTTTGTTTTCTCTTGTTTCTGGTAAAATTCCAAAACTAGATTTTTTTTATAATCTTAATTATGTGTTTTATTTACTTAATAAAATGTGAGCTTTCATGTTACTTTTTAAAAAGGATATGATTTTAAAATAAGGGCATGATTGAGAATATTTTCTTACTCTTTAAGGAAAACAAAATAAAATTCATACAGTTGTTTTTTTGTTTTGTTTTGTTTTCTTGTGGTCTTTGATTGATTTTCTCTTCCTTTTGACTCAATGGTCTTAGGAAAAATAAAAGATTTTGATCTCTGACCAATCCATTAACCTCATTATCATGTTCTTTTGAGAATTGAAAATAAATTGAATTTTTACTAAAAAGGCAAAGAATGAAACTTGCCAATCTGCTTTTTGTTTCTTTAGCCTGACTCAGTATTATTAATTCTTTTTTTTTTTCCTTTTTATTTTTTAATGTTTAACAATCACTGCCATACAATTGAGATTTTAT
>CM052677.1:186625-224325 GCA_028533205.1 Lagorchestes hirsutus
TCGTTCCCGTGGACCTTCCAGTCCAACCTGGGTTCCGGATCCGTCAAAGTCTGTCACCACCTGGATTCCGCACCTCCAAAGTTTGGTCAGATTCTCCTTTCAGAGATATCCAGAGGAGTTTGTCCAGGAGCTTAGGTGAGTCGTTGCTTTCACTCCGCCATCTTGGCCAGTATTATTAATTCTTAATATTTTAATGATTTGTCTGTTTAATGGGCATATTATATGGGTGAAAAGACCCTAGGACAGTGAGCAACCATGGAGATCTATGTCTCTATCGCTCATTGCCTACTGCTGACAGATTTGTTTTTCCTTTGACAATTTTTAACAAAACTTTTAAAAGTTTTTTTTTCACCTATCTTTGTATAAAATGTCAATAATTAGATAGGACCTATACCTTGCAAGACACTTGGGAGGCCAATGATGTATGTGAATGGAGAGAAAGTTGCCATATCTACTCCTGTAGTGGAAATTACATGTTAAATGAGTTCAGAAAGAAATAATTATTGCATTAGGCAAACAACTCAAAAATGTCTAAGAAGCCTGATTAGTCTTCTGTAGTCAATGCTTTGGTGTTGCCAGTTCCCTGATCAAATAGCCTCTGTGTTCGCTGCCTTCATTTGGTGCTTAAAAATACTAAATTCCTTAGACTGGTATTAACAATTCCTCCAGAATTTAAAGTCCTCATATCCTTGAAAACTGATATCAAATACCTTGCCCTCAACTCATCATTCCTAACAGAGTGTTTGGTATAATGGTAAAGTTACTATAAAGAGAGTGTTGGAGGCTGAGACATAGAGTAGTTTATAATGGTTGTTCTGTAGATAGAGTGTTTGGCTGGGAGTCAGGAAGACATGAGTTCAAAGTTCAACTCAGACAACGTTTATCTGTGTGACTGTGATAAAGTAATCAGTCTTAGCTTGCTTAGCAGTAAAATGGAGGTAATAATAACAACTAGCTCCCTGGTTTTGAAGATCCAATAAGGTGACATGCAATGTGGTCTAAAATATTTAAAGCATGTTGTAAATATTATGTTTCACTATTATTAGAAAAAAAGAATAGTGATGAAAAGGTACTAACTGGTAATTGATACAGGGCCTGCGTAAATGAACTCAGGGACAATTAGAAGGGAATAGGGAATAAAGGAAAAAATTAGAATGAGAATGAAAAGAGAAACATAGGACAGTATTCAATGTTTCATTACATCTACCTGTGTCTTTTACCTACCAACCAATACAGGAGTGTTAGAATTACCTGATCTGGAATTCACAGCTGAACACTAGTTCATTTGATCCAAATGCCTCATTTTAAGTATGGGGTAACAGTCCTAGAAAAGCTATGTATAGCCCTCAAGGCCACACAGGTGTCAGAAGTTAAGAGGCTAGATTTATCTTGTTTCCTTATTCCAAATCCATTACTCTTTGCACAATACTACACCTTGGCTACCAGATAGTCTTTATCTCATAATTACATCACATTTATTGATCTCATTTCCCTAAATGCTGAAACAAAGAAGGCAAAAGATGAATAAAACCTCTACATTTTACCAAAACCAATGGAGAATCACTCACCTTTCTTTGTGTTTCTTAATTGGAACCCGAAGGTCTCTCAGTAATTTTACAACTGTGCATTCTGAAGTTTTGGAGAGGCTTCTACCAATGCAGCATTTACAACTTGGGTTTAATTTTACTTGTTCCTTCTAGAAGATCCATCATGCCCTGAAGGTCAATGAAGACAGTGAATCTAGAAACATGTTGTTTACAACTTGAGGTGGAAAATTGTATCACAAAGGTCTAAAACCTTAAATTGACTAATTATTAACTTATGAATGTCATTTGAATTCTAATTTCACCTTTCTAATTCTTGCCTCCTTAAATCGACATTCAATTAAAACTTCATCCTTCATCCTGTGTCTTTGGAAGATGCAATAAATTCAATAAATATTTATTACGGTCCCAATGTGTTCTAGGGACTAAGAAAAGTACTATCACATTGCAATTGCTGTAAGATCAGCTATAAATGCACGGTGGTGTAATGGTAAGAGATCTGCCTGTGGATTCAGGTCTATTACATGTTATTATGATCCTAGAAAGACGAATCGTGCAGTACCTTAGTTCCAGAGGAAATTCTGTAAGATTATAAATTACAGAAAAGTTGGTAGTTTGTACCGTAGCAGACAATCTCATCAAAAATAATCAGTAGGGTAGCAAAATCCCAGCCCCAGCCCACCTGTACTCTCAAAAAGAAAAAAAAAATATTTTAAAGTGAACTTTTTTCTAACAAATTGGAAATTTGTGATGTTCTTTGGACTACTATCCCATTATTCTTCTTTGTTGAAGAGGCAGAAATTATACTAGATAAGGCACTTACATTTGACAGAATTAATGAGATGTTGTTAAAATTTCATAAAGAACATTTCCCCCTTTTTTCTTACAATAAAGGTCAAAGCTCTGCTCTCTCTCACCTATACTCTGATTCACAGGGAACACTTAAAAGACAATGTCTTCCCTAGTCACACAGTTACTTACAGAAATTGCATTAATGTTCAGAATCTTAGAGAACTGACTCTGTCACTAGGGAAATAAGAGGCCACCCTCTGTGGGATGATTGGCATTTTTAGCTCATTTCACTTTGGTCAGTGAAGCAGTAAACTTCCGTAGGCAATTACTGCCAGTCCGCCTGAGTGCCAGGGTTTGGCTGAATTGCCAGCTTAGTGAATTATATAACCAATGTACTTTTTTTCTGCCATCTCTGAAAGTTAAAAATAACTTCATTTATGACATCGTTTCTGAGATAAATTTCTCATTATGAATGTCCTGGAAGACCTCTTTTTTAATAACCCAAAGATGTTCAGAAGAATATTTTACATGATTTCATGTAATTCAAAGTTTAAAATATTTATTAAAAACATGGTGGTGGTGGTTGGTTGCTGTCCTTGGTCCTCAGAGAGAATCAAAGTGGCATTATGATGATAAAGCAAAATATCAGTGTGTTCGACTGTGGCTGATCAGACCAATATGAGCTCAGAATGCCCTACCACAGGATGATCACAGATAGTCAGTGTGAATATTTGGGGTGGATATCCCAAATCTGCCCATCCTGTGTTTACTTTGTGCTGTCTCAATTCTGCTTTGCTCAAAGACCACAGCACTCTTTATGATATGGGCATGCCATGCTGAGCTGTCTTATGCCAGTTTCTCCCATGTTGTCCAGTCAAATTCAAAGTTCTTGAGAGAGACCTTGAGAGTGTCCTTGTATTGCTTCATCTGCTCACCATGTGATCACCTACACCATGCGAGTTCCCTATAAAATAGTCTTTTTGGCAAACGTACATTTTGCATTTGAACAACGTGGCCAGGCCATCAGAGTCGCACGCTCTGAAGCATAGCTTGAATACTTGGTAGCGCAGCTCGAGCAAGAACATCAGTGTCTGGTTCCTTATCCTGCCAAGTAATCTTCAGAATCTTCTTAAGGCAGTTCAAATGGAAGCTATTCATTTTTCTGGGATGGCGCTGGTAGGCTGTCCATGTTTCACAGGCTTACAACAATGAGTCCAGCACAATGACTCTGTGCATAAGTCTCATTGTCATCCTTGGAAAGTACACTACCAAGGTAAATTAACATATCTACAGCATTCAAAACCTCTCCATTTGTTGGAATCGATGACTATATGTATGGATGGTGGGGTGGTGGCTGATGGAGCACCTACATTTTCTTGCAGTTAGTTATTAGGTGAAAATTAGCACAGGCAGCAGAAAATTAATCCACACTTCGTTGCATCTCAGTTTCCGAGGCTGCATTGGGTGCACAGTTATGTGTAAACAGAAAATCATGCACAAACATTCCCTCCAGTTTCATCTTGACTTGTAGCCTTTTCAAATTGAAGAACTTGCCATCAGTACGGTAGTTGACCTTGATGTCATGTGCATCCTCATTGAAAGCATTTGTCAACATGGCTGAAAACACCATGCTAAAAAGTATGGGAGCAAGCACACAGCTCTGTTTCACTCCACTCGTGTCTGGGAAGGCACAGGGGCACTGTCCATTATACAGAACTCAGGCAAACATCCTATCATGAAATTGACATACAATATTGATGAACTTCTCCACTCAATCAAACTTTGACATAATTTTCCATAAATCCTCATGACTAACAGTGTCAAAGGCCTTGGTCAGATCTACAAACGTTGAGTACAGACCTCTGTTCTGTTCCTGATATTTCTCCTGGAGTTGTCAGGCAGCAAAAACCACATCGACTATTCCTTGGCCCTTTCTGAAACCATTCTGACTCTCAGGTATATGACCATCTTCCAGGTGGAGGAACCAGCCTATTAATGAGGACTCTAGCAAGAATTTTGCCAGCAATGACTAAGAGAGAAATCACCCTGTGATTGTCGCAGGACAATCTATTCACTTTACCCTTACAGAGATGGACAATGGAGGCGTCCTTGAACTCCTGAGGGATAACCTCCTCTTGTCACCTGGAAAATATCAGTCACCTTTTGTGTGAGCAATGGTCTCTCTACCTTGTAAACCTCAGCTGGAATAGAACCAGCACCAGGTGCTTTGCCACATGAAAGTAGCCTAATGGCCTTCAAAACCTCTTCTTCAGGTGGAATTTCAGCTAAGGAGAGATTGAGGTAATCGGTCAATGGCCTCAGCATTGACTGGTGCTTGTCTGGTAAGAACATTATGGAAGTGTTCATCCAGCCTCTCTATGATCACGTAGTAACTACTAATCAATATGGCTCCATCACTGTTGAGTAGGTGTGATGCACCATAGGTTTCAGTCCATAAATAGCTTTCAGGGAATCATAAAAACACTTTTTCCCCCTGTAGACCATCTCTCTTTTATTTTAATTGCCTTAATTTTATTCATGCAGAAACGTTTTGATTTCACGCAACCATAAAATGATCATTTTATATATTAATTATTTCTTTTTATAATTTATTATTTCATTTGTTTTAAGTGTTCTACAATCACTTCCATATAATTTAGATTTCTTCCCTCCTTCCCCATCCCTTCCCACTCCCTTTCCAAGTTGGCATACAATTTTATACAGGTCCTATACATACATGCCTATTAAATACATTTTCGCCTTAGCCATGTTGCACAGAAGAATTAAAATGAATGGGAAAAATTACAAAATAAACCAAAACGTAATACAAAAAAAAATGATCAGCCACATTCTGTGACTGAATTCCATAGTTCATTCTCTGGATGTGGAGGGCATTTTGCCTTAAAGGACCATTGGTAAGTTTTCATGTCCTTGCGTTGCAATGAAGTTCTAAGTCTATCAGAAAAAGTCGTAGCACACTGTCGTTGTTGCTGTGTATTAAGTTCTCCTGGTTCTGCTCCTTTCACTCAGTATTATTTCACATAAGTCCTTCCAGGTGTTTCTGAAGTCTTTCACTTCATCATTTCTTACAGCACAATAATATTTCATTACACTTATATACTACAATTTATTCAGCCATTCCCCAATTGATGGGCATCCCTCTGATTGCCACTTTTTGGCCAACATGAAGAGAGATGCTATAAAATTTTTTGTACATATGGGACAGTTTTCCATTTTTATGATGTCTTGGGGATACAGGCCTAGAAGTGGTATTGCTGAGTCGAAGCATATGCAAATTTTTGCAGCCCTTTCAGCAGAGTTCAAAATTGCTCTCCAAAGTGGCTAGATCAGCTCACAGCTACACCAACAATGAATTAGTGTTCCAACTCTCCTACATCTTCTCCAACATCTATCATCATCCTGTTTTCTCACGTTAGCCCATCTGATATATGTGATGTGGTACCTCAGAGTTGTTTTGATTTGCATCTCTCTAATCAACAGTGATCTAGATAATTTTTTCATATGACTATAGATAGTTTTGATTTCTTCCTCTGAAAACTGCCTGTTCATATCCTTTGACCATGTATCAATTGGGAATGACTTGTATTCTGGTTCATTTGACTCAGTTCTCTGTATATTTGAGAAATGAGGCCCTTATCACAGAAACAAGTTGCAAAAATTCTTTGCCACTTTTCTGCTTCCCTCTTGATCTTTGTTGCATTCGGTTTGTTTGTGAAAAACTTTTCAATTCAATGTAATCAAAATTATCCATTTTGCACTTCATAATGTTTCTATCTCTTGTTTAGTCAAAAATTCTTCCCTTCTCCATGTATCTGATAGACACACTATCCCCTGATCCACAAATTTGTTTATAGTATTCGTCTTTATATCTACATCATGGACCCATTTGGACTTTTTTTTCTTGTATAGAGTGTCAGGCATTGGTTTATGCCTAGTTTGCACCGTACTGTTATTCAGTTTCTCAGCAACTTTTGTCTGACAATGAGTTCTTTTCCCAGAAGCTGAGTTACATGGGTTTATCAAACAGTTGGTTGCTATATTCATTGACTACTGTGTCTTGAATATCTAACCTATTCCCCTTGTCTACCCTTCTGTTTCTTAGCCAGTAACAAGTGATTTTGATACTTGCTGCTTTATAATACAATTTGAGATCTAGTAGAGCTAGTCCACCTTCCCTAAAATTCCTTTTCATTAGTTCCCCTTCTATTCTGGAAATTTTGTGTTTCCAGATGAATTTTGGTATTATTTTTTTCTAACTCTGCAAAATAATTATGATAGTTGATTGATATGGAACTGAATACGTAAATTAATTTAGGTAGAATTGTCACTTTTATTATATTGGTTCAGCCACTCATGAGCAACTGATGCTTTTGCACTTACTTAGACATGACTTTATTTGTATGAAAAGTGTTTTATAATTGTGGTCATATAGTCTCAGGGTTTCTTTTGGCAGGTAGGGTCTCAAATATTTTATAGTGTCTCTCATAGCATTAAATGGGATTTCTCTTCCTATATCTTGCGATTGGACTTTGTTAGCAATATATAGAAATGCAGAATATTCAACTTTGCCAAAGTTGTTTATTATTTTAGGTAGTATTTTACTTGTTTCTCTAAGTATACCATCATATCATCTGCAAAGAGTGATAAATTAGTTTCTTCTTTGCCTATTCTAATTCCCTCAATTTCTTTTTCTTCTCTTATTGTTGCACCTAACCTTTCTAGTACAATATTGAATAATAGTGGTGACAATGGCCATCCTTGTTTCACCCCTGATCTTATTGGAAATGAGTCTAGCTTATCCCCATTGCATATGATGATTGCTGAACATTTTAGATAAATACTGCTTATTATTTTATAGAAAGTTCCATTTATTCCTATGTTCTCCAGTATTTTCAGTAGGAATGGGTGTTGCGATTTGTCAAAAGCTTTTTCTGTATCTATTGAGATAATCATGTGTTCTCTGTTAGATTTGTTGTTGATATGGTCAATAATGCTAATAGTTTTCCTAATATTGAAATCTTCATTTCTATTACAAATCCTACCTGATCATAATGTATTATTCTAGTGATTAGTTGCTGTATTCTTTTTGCTAAAATCTTATTTAAAGTTTTGCATCTCTATTCATTAGAGTAATTGGTCTATAATTTTCTTTCTCTGTTTCGGCTCTTCCTGGTTTAGATATGAAAACTATTTTTGGATCCTAAAAAGAATTTGGCAGGATTACTTTTTACTCAGTTTTCCCATATCGTCTATAGAGAACTGGAATCAACTTTGCAAAATGTTTGATAGAATTCAATTGTGAATCCATCTGGCCTTGGAGATTTTTCCCAGGGGATTTATTGATGACTTCTTCAATTTCTTTTTCTGAGATGGGGCTGTTTAAGTACTCAACTTCTGCTTCTGTTAGTCTGGGCATTATGTATTTTTTGAAATAATCATTCATCTCTTATGTTCAATTTATGGGCATACAGTTGGGCAAAGTAATTTCTAATTATTGTTTTAATTTCCTCTTCATTGGAGGTGAGTTCACCCTTTTCACTTTTGATATTGGTTATTTGGTTTTCTTCTTTCTTTTTTTAATCAAATTGACCAAAGGCTTATCAATTAAATTGTTTTTTTTTTCATAAAACCAACTCCTGGTTTTATTTATTAGCTTAATAGTTTTCTTAATTTCAATTTCGTTAATATCTCCTTTCGTCTTCAGTATTTCTAATTTGGTATTTATTTGGGGATGTTCAGTTTGGTTTTCTTTTCTCAAGTTTTTTCAGTTGCATGTCCAATTTATTGATCTCCTTTTTCTCTATATTAATCGAGTAGGTACTCAAAGATATAGCACTTACCCTAAGAACTGCTTTTACAGTATCCCATAAAATTTGGTAGGTTGTCTCATTATTGTCATTCTCTTAAATGAAGTGGTTGATCGTTTCTATAACTTGTTGTTTAACACACTCATTCTTTAGGATTAGATTGTTTAGTTTCCAAGTAGTTTTTGGTTTATATTACCATGGCCTTTGATTACATATGTTTTATTGCATTATGATCTGACAAGGATGCATTGATTATTTCTGCCTTTCTGCACTAGTTTGTGAGGTATTTATGCCCTAGCATGTGGTCACTTTTTGTATATGTGTCATGTACCACTGAGAAAAATGTATATTCCTTTCTATCCCCATTCAATTTTCTGCAGTGATCTATCATATCTACTTTATCCACAGTTTTATTCACCTCCCTAACTTCTTTCCTGTTTATTTTAGTGTTAGATTCATCAAGGTCAGGGAGGGGAAGGCTGAGGTCCCCCACTAGTACAGTTTTGCTGTGTATTTCTTTGTGTAACTCCTTCAACTTCTCCTCTAAGAATTTGGGTGCTATACAACTTGGAACATATATGTTAATAATGAAATTGATTTGTTTTCTGTAGTGTCTTTTAGCAGGATATAGTTTCCTTCCTTATCTCTTTTGAATACATCTATTTCTGCTTTGATTAGTCTGAGATTAGGATTGCTATCCCTCCTTTTTATTACATCATCTGAAGCGCAATAAATTCTGCTCCAACCCTTTAGCTTAAGCTGCGTGTATCCCTCTGCTTCAAATGTGCTTCTATAAAACAACATGTTGTTGGATTTTAATTTTTAATCCATTCTTGTATCCGTCTCCGTTTTATCAGAGAGCTCATCGCATTCACATTCATAGTTATGATTACTCATTGTTCTTTCTCTCCATCTCCTTTCCCCTTGTTTATGCTTTTAGTTCACCCTTCTCCCTTCCCCTCCCCAACAGAGTTTTAATTTTTCACCACCGCTTCTCTCAGTCTTCCATCCCATCTTTCAGCCCTCCCCCCCTACCTTTTAATTCCCTCTTCCCTTACTACTTCTGCTTTCCCTTTTGGCCTTCCCTCCCTTTTCTTCCCCACTTCCCATCCTGTTGCCCATGTGGCTTGTTGTATTTCTATGCTTCATTGAGTTTGTTGTACCCTCCTTGAATCCAATCAGAGGAGAGTACCTCTCAAACAATATTCATCTCCCTCCCTTCTTTCCCTCTACTGTAATATATTTTTGTGTCTCTTCCTTTGATGGAATTTTTTTTCTGCCTCTTGCTTTTCACATCTCCCATTACAATCCCTTCACACCCTTAAATCACATTTGTTATCATCACATCATTTAATTTATACCCATTCCCTCTACCTATGTATATCTCGTTTACATTTCATAGTAGATATACAATTCTCAAGATTAACAGGCATCATCTTCCCTTGTAGGGATGTAAACAGTTTGTCCATATTGTGCAAAAAGGTTTTTTTTTCCTGCTGTTTACCCTTTTATGTCTTTCTTGAGACCTGCGTTTGAAGATAAAATTTTCGGTTGAGTTCTGGCGTTTTCGTCAGGAAGGTCTGAAAATTCTTTATTTCACTGAATGTCCATCTCCTTGCCTGAAGTAGTATTCTCAACTTTGCCGGATAATTAATCCTTGGCTGTGGTCCCAGTTCCCTTGCCTTACAGTACATGGTATTCCAACGCCTTCAGTCTTTTAATGGTAGAAGCTACAAGGTCCTGTATGATCCTGTCTGTAGCTCCTCGATATTTGAATTGTTTCTTGCTGGCTGGCTGAAGTATTTTCCCCTTCACTTGATAGTTCTGGAATTGGGCAGTAATTTTTCTTGTTCTTTTTAGTTTGGGAGCCCTTTCAGGAGGTAAAGGGTAGATTCTCTTTCGATGACTATTTTGCCCTCTGGATCTAGGACTTCTGGGCAATTTTTCTTGATGATTGCATGGATGATATTGTCCAGACTAATTTTTTCATCATGGCTTTCTGGTAGCCCAATAATCCTTAGATTTTGTCTCTGGGATCTATTTTCCAGGTCAGTTGTTTTTCCAATTAGTTATTTTACATTTTCTTCTACCTTTGCATTCTTTAGATTCTGTTTGACTGATTCTTGCTATCTCATAGATTCATTAGCTTCTACTTGCCCAATTCTGATACTTTTCAAATTTTTGTCTTCAGTTAACATTTGCATCTCCTTTTCCACCTGTCCACCTTTTAAGGAGTTATTTTCACCAGTCAGCTTTTGTATTTCCTTTGACGTTTGTCCAGTTTTCCTTTTTAAGGAGCTGTTCTCCTCAGTGAATTCTTTTTTTCATATTTTTAAAAAATTTGTCAGTTTTTCTTCTATTTCTCTAAGTTGGGTTTTAAAATCCTTCCAGAGCTCTTCCAAGAAGTCTCTTTGTTCTTCTTATAAGTTCATATTCCCTTTTGAAGTTAAAGATGGCAGTACAATCTCAATGCTGACATTTTTGCTACTTGTGTTTTGGTCCTTGTCCCCATAGAAAGATTCTATGGTCTTTTATTTTCTGCCTTGCTTTTTCCTCATGATAATAACTCTTTTCCTGGCTTTTAAGGTAGATCTCTGAGTCTGTGGCACAGGTAGCTCTGTTCCACAGATCTTGTGCCTAAAACTTGAGGCTTTTTGTATTGTGGCCTCTGGTTCTTTCAGCTAGAAATTAAATGCTGCAGCTTAACTGCTACTGAGCTGACTGGTGTTTGAAAGCAGTGGCCGGTTAGTTCTTTTTGGTTTCCGTGTGGTTACCGTGGAGGTAGCTTGTTAATGTCAGGGAGGGGTGATCTGGACACTGGAGGCTCCTCTGCTGAGCTAGAGAAGAGGCATGCTCAGCTTTCTGTGTTAGTGTCTTCCGATTCCACCGGGATGCTGAGGCACCCCTGCAGTCCTGGTGTTGGCAGTTACTGGCTTCACCCCCCTGGGGTTCAGGATCTTCACCCGGTTTGTTGAGGTTTGTTGAGGTGGGACTGTCTTGATCAGCTCTGATCCTGCACTGTTCACCTTTGGCCACATCAAGAGAAACCCTCTTTAGCAATCTTTCTAGCCTCCTGGGCTGAGAGTCTGTTTACCCTTTCTGCTGCTCTCACTGTTCCAGGGTTTTTCCTGGAAATAATCTCTGGGCTGGTCAAAGTCAACAAGGGGAGAGAGATAGCAGTTAGCAATCACTCCATCATCTTGGCTCCAGAAATTGGAAATCCATAAAAGCACTTTGGATTGTTGCCATCAGCATAAAACTGAATTTCATCTGCCTTCTTGCTGAGCTGAGAATCCTGCATCACTCTAAACGTTGCTTGTACTTTGCTTTTGATGTAATTAAATGCTGCCTTCTTAGAGGTGGATGAAGTATCCTGCTGATAAAAATCTTGTGGAGTTCTCTTTTTTCATTTAGCAACTTCTGAATTTCCCCATCATTTTCATCAAACCAGTCTTGGTGTTTGGGAGTGTTCTGACCCAGATGAGCAAATGCAGTGCTGTACACCTAATCTCTGAAAGCTGCCCTCTCCTTTTCTGCTCCACTGTTGCCAACTGTGTTTTGGCTCAACTTTCCCTCCAAGTCAGCAGCAAAGTGTTCACGCAAAGAGAAGAGCTCTACTTTGCTCACATTCATTCTTCTGGTAGTTATTTTGCCTTGGGAGTGGTGCACTTGATGAATGTGAATATTCACCTTGGAAAGGATGAGCCTATGATCAGTGCATCACACATTGCCTTTGTCATTCTCACATCTTGTCTGTCTTTTCTCCTTACAATCAAATAGTCTATTAAATGCCAATGTTTGTTGTGAGAGTGCGTCCATGAAGTTTTCTCGTGTTTAGGTAAATGGAAGACAGTGTTGGTGATGAGAAGGTCAGGTGATGCACAGCTTTTCAGCATTGCTGTTGCTGTTTCCAACTCCATTCCTCCCTAGGACTCCTCCCAATCTAGTAGTCTGAGCCTACTCTAGCATTAAAGTCACCCAGAATTATACCTTGTCCTCTTTTGGCACATTGACGATAAGGACCTCTACGTCTTCATTAAGTTTTTCTTTGATTTCATCAAGTTTTGTCATGGTGGGAGCATAGGCACTGATGATGGTGGCATGGCGTTTTTCCTGCGAGTGGCAATCACATTATCACGAGCCTGCCATTCACTCCTTTTGGCAAGCATACTAGCTTGCTGATTAGATTAGTTTTGATTGCAAAACACACTCCAGCTTCACAGTGCTCCCCTTCACTGTGTCCACTCCAGCAAAATGTGTATCCAGCTTCAACTTCAGTAAGCTCGCCTTCGTTTGCCAACCTGCTATTTCGATGCGATACTTGTTGATTTCTCTTGCAACAAGAGTAGTTCTTCTTTCAGGTCTACTGGATTTTGTCTTGTCTATTAGTGTGCATACCTTCCATGTGCTGATGATGAGTGGAATCATCTTTGCAGATGTTTTCATGCATTTTGTACATTATTTGTGTGTTTTGACTGCCTAGTGGGATTTCCCACCTGCTGCAGTATTGAGGCCAGGGTTGGGTAAGCACATAATACTTAGGGCACCTTTTCTAGCACCCTTTCTCACACTCCTAGGACGTGAGTAGTGAGTAGTGAGATCCTTAAAAGACTGCTCAGATACCCGGAGGGCTGCCGAGTCCCACTGCTGTTTCCAGTGAGAAATGAACCTATGGCCTGGGCTGCGTGTGTTCAAAGTTGTGACTACAGCTCCCAGTGTATCAGCACTGTTTCTACAGGACTTTGAGGCATAATACTGAAATGGTATGGGCGGTGTCTTTGATTCCTGTGTAAATTGGATTTAAGTGAGGCAGAGTTGCATGAGGTTGTCAGCCTAGCTGTCTCCTCCAGAGTCATCCATCATATTCTAGAGTCAAGACAGCTGGCTATGCCTCAGGATGCAGTGGATGACCTTGGTGTCTTCAGTGTCTAACTAAGCTCCACATCACCTGTTCCATCTGCCTTCATGGCCGTCGGCACAAATTGTTGTCATCAACCCATTCCACCAGATGAAGTCTTCACATGCTTGGGGTAGCCACCCACCCCAACTCATCAATGGGTTTGAGAACCCTTGATAATCTTGGTTACGCCCGTCTGCCTAAACGGTTTACAGAGCAATGGCCAGTGTGCATGCTGCAGTTTCTTGGAGCCACAGATGAGAGTTAGCTGAAACAGGTGGACACCAAAGGTGGAAAGAACCCTGAAAAGGATTCAGCAGCCATCACACCAAAGGCACTGGTCTTCCCTGAACACACCCTACACCCCATTAAAAACACAGAATGCCAGGCAATGTATTACACCCTAAGAAACAAAACAAAAAGAAAGAAAAAGAAACCAACCTCTCCCTTTCTACATGAGGTATAGAGCACATACAGAGATAAGTAAATTATATATATATATATATATATATATATATATATATTATATATATGTGTGTGTGTGTGTGTGTGTGTGTGTATTTATATATGTGTGTATATACATGTGTATATGTATACATATATGTGTGTGCATGCGTGCATACACATTCATATATTCGCAGGTGTATATACACGTATATATACGCACATGTGTGTAAGCACACACATATACACATACATGTATGTTTATGTATATATAAACACACATATAGGTATTTGACCAGATGTTATTTTACTGGCTTATGACGTTCACAAACTTTAGTGATTATTATGATATAGTAACAGCATCACTAAGAATTTCTGTGATCAATTAAAGGTTGCAAAGAATTTTGTATTTTTCATCTCATTTGATCCAAATGATTTTCCAGTCATTAACCTCAAAAAGTTTACACCTACTTGAAAAAATAATGCACACATCTATCTGTGTGTAAACAATGTAAGAAAATTTGCCTGTGTTTGTGTGTGTATCTATTCATCTATGCATCCTTTTTTGTACACATTTCTCACAAAGATAGATATCTATTGATTCATGTATTTTTGCACATATATTTTGAATCTTTGAGGAAAATATCAAACTCAACAATGGATCTAGGATCTCTTTTTTATGTTCCATTTTTAATGATTCTTATAACCAATTAACACCTGCCTATCCTATGCTACATTTATCTAGGTCCTTCTATTAGTTCATCACAGTGGATCCAAACAATATTCTGTGGTTCCTCCCAATTATCTGCTAAAGTCATGCTCTGGTCAACCACAATATTATTTTTTTTCCAGCATACTTTCTTTTGTGATAATGTATTTCTCTGACAACATCTCTTATCCTTAAAATCAAAGTATATTTTATGTGATGTGTGACACCATGCCTCATATGCCTCTGCACTGTTCTTCATGACAGTCATATTTAATTTATCGACATTTAAAATAATTAAATTATTTATTTGTTTTAGCATTCAGTTTTAAATTTTGAGTTCTTTTTCGTTCCCTGATCCACCCCATCCCCCTTCTCCAACTTCTTGAGAAGGCAAGCCATAGGATATCATTTGTGATTATGTGAAGTGTGAAGTGATGCCAAACATACTGCCATTTTAGTAATCAAAAAGAAAAAAGCAAGAAAAATAAAGTGTAAAAATATGTTTCCACCTTCAGTCATAATTCATCAAATCTCTCTTTTTGAAAGAGGATAGCATTTTTCTTCATGGATCTTAGGAAATTTTCTTGGGTCATTGTGATTTTGGAGTACAACCAGAAAGTCATATTGATGTGATCTTTGAGAGTGAAATAGCATGTAATATGTAATGTTTAGAGACGATCTCCCTTCCACAACCTTGGCTCTCAAAAGGAGATATTAGTCTTGGTGAATTTTCACTCATCTTACCAAGAATCAGGTTTTAAAGTCACTATCCAATATCTCCTCATCATTATTCCAGCATACTACACCCCTTTTCCACTTCCACTTTATGTATTTTCTGTCATCAACAAAGTACCACTGCCAGGAGGGCAAAAATTACCTTGTTAATTTGTATTAATGTTCCTACCGCTTTGCACAATGTATGCCATTTAGTGAGTTCAAAATAATCTTTATCCATCCATCCATCTATCCATCTGTCTATAAACTATCAAACTCTCTCTCTCTCTCTCTCTCTCTCTCTCTCTCTCTCTCTTTCTCTCTCTCCCTCTCCCTCTCCCTATCTGCTATCTAGTTAAGTTGGAAAGGGAGGGTGTGAAAGGATTTAAAAGTGAAACAGAAGCCTGGTCCCCCATGACCAGTCCACAAGCACTTGTCAGCCTTAATTTTTTTTAATACACTCCTTTTAATATTCTAATCCTGAATTTTGCCACTTTTGTCAGTTCAAAACATCCAAGCATAGAATTTTCACTTTAACTATCTGGCAAGAATCAGCCAGGAGACTTTTTGAGGGCACTTCCTCTATTGTTTATCAATGGAAACGATATTTTTCCACTCCTTACAAGCTAGCATTTCATCATTACTGATAGAGTACTGGAGAAGACAGGGGCACATGAGTATTAAGTGACATATGAAAAATATATATCAGCCTAGTTCTTGAAGTCTCATACACATACTCTACACACTATTCTTTTCTTCTACAATAAATTAGTACCTATTGTTTTCACATATGTTTTTTAAATTTTAATTTTATAAGGTATTTTGTTTGTATCTTTCTTCTGCTTTCTCCAGTCTCATTCATCCCATTGACATTCTCCCCATCCTAGTGACCTGCCCAGTCTCAATTTCTTGAATTTAAATTTTCTCTTCTTAACACTTTCTCTCTCTCTCTCTCTCTCTCTCTCTCTCTCTCTCTCTCTCTCTCTCTCTCTCTCTCTCTCTCTCTCTCTTTCTCTCGTTCCAAACAATTAATTGCTTTAATTTGAATGGCAGTCATTTTCAGTGCCCTATTGTAATAAATTGGTTTAATTCACCTTTTCTTTACTCCATTTCTCATCCAACTTGAAATCGAATTCTTTATTAGATCATGGGACCAAATTAGTTTGAATTAATCCTTTTTTCTTTCTTTTTCTGGATTTCATAAAGGATAGAAATTCCCATGGCATTTTCATTGCAAATGATTGTGCTCTCTTCATAATCTCTTAAAGAAACTAAGAGACAGTGAAAGATTGAGAGCAAAAAAATAAAAAACAAAATTCATGTCTTCTTTCAGTCTTAGAAACTTGTGGTATTTCTCAATGACAGCCTGTAATATCATATGATTTGGGAGATTTTTTCCTATTCTTGTTTTTCCTATTTTCTCCTCTTATTTCATTATCTCACCCATCAAAATATCACTCTGTTTTTTCATTTTGTGTACTTTTTTACTACACTGCATAAGTTGTCCTTAGAAACTTTCTCCAGAGTTGATTAATTTTTCTTGTTACAATGCTGTTTAGACAAATTGAGGTTTTTTAAGAGAGGACAACAAAAATATTAAAAACAAACAAACAAACAAACATCTAGGAGTAGCCAAGATGGAAGAGTAGAAAGACACACATATGCTAGCTCCGAAACCCACAGCCCATAAAATACCTGTAAAGAAGACCTCCCAACAAATTCTGGAGAAGCAGAAGTCACAGAACAAGGGAGTGGAGGAGATTTCTGTTCCAGAGAACCCTGAAAAACGGACACCAAAGGTCCGTCGCTCACCAGACCCAGAGCAGAGCCCTGCCCTGCCTTGGCTGCCCAGCACTGAGAGGAGCAGATCTGAGCAGGCTTCAGGGACAGAATCTCCAGCAGCCCCTCAGGTCCCTCCACCCATGGGTGCTAAAGGTCAGTGAGAGAGTCTTTTTTGGCTCACCGAGAAGGGAGCAGGGGGTCCTCATAACTCAGGCCCCCTTGGGAGGCAGCATCCAACATAGGCTCCCAAAGCAGTCAGGAGCTCAGATCCATTGTTGAAGGTCTCCTCCCTGAGGGAACTGAGTCCCATGGGGAGGCCCTGCCCCTACCCGAGCACCTGAACTTAATCTCACAATGAATAGCAGCCTCCTGTCCGCCAAAAGCCCTGAGGCTGGGAAGCACCATTTGAATCTCATATCCCAAGCACTGGCTGGGCGGATCTGGAGGCCAGGTGGGTGTGGAGAGGACACTCAGAAGTCAAGTCACTGGCTGGGAAAATGCCCAGAAAAGGGAAAAAAAATAAGACAATAGAAGGTTACTTTCTTGGTGAATAGATATCTTCTCCCATCCTTTCAGATACGGAAGAACAAGCCTTACCATCAGGGTAAGACACAGAAGTCAAGGCTTCTATATCCCAAACACCCAAAATAAATATTCAATGGGCTCAGGCCATGGAAGAGCTCAAAAAGGATTTTGAAAATCAAGTTAGAGAGGTGGAGGAAAAACTGGGAAGAGAAATGAGAGAGAGGCAAGAATAACATGAAAAGCAGGTCAACACCTTGCTAAAAGAGACCCCAAAATGCTGAAGGAAATAACACCTTGAAAAATAGGCTACCTCAATTGGAAAAAGATGGTCAAAAAGCCAAAGAGGAGAAGAATGTTTTAAAAAGAAGAATTAGCCAAATGGAAAAGGAGATTCAAAAGCTCACTGAAGAAAATAGTTCTTTAAATATTAGAATGGGGCAGATGGAGGCTAATGACTTTATGAGAAACCAAGAAATCACAAAACAAAAGCAAAAGAATGAAAATATGGAAGATAATGTGAAATATCTCATTGGAAAAACAACTCACCTGGAAAATAGATCCAGGAAAGACAATTTAAAAATTATGGGACTACCTGAAAGCCATGATCAAAAAAAGAGCCTAGACATCATCTCTCATGAAATTATCAAGGAAAACTGCCCTGATATTCTAGAACTAGAGAGTGCAACAAGTATTCAGGGCATCCACCGATCACCGCCTGAAAGAGATCCAAAAGGAGAAACTCCTAGGAACACTGTGGCCAAATTTCAGAGTTCCCTGGACAAGGAGAAAATATTGTAAGCAGCTAGAAAGAAACAATTCAAGTATTGTGGAAATATAATCAGGATAGCACAAGATCTAGCAGCTTCTACATTAAGAGATATAAGGGCATGGAATATGATATTCCAGAAGTCAACGGAACTAGGACTAAAACCAAGAATCACCTACCCAGCAAAATTGAGTATAATACTTCAGGGGAAAAATCGGTCTTTCAATGAAATAGAGGACTTTCAAGCATTGTTAATGAAAAGACCAGAGCTGAAAAGAAAATTCGACTTTCAAACAGAAGAATGAAGAGAAGCATGAAAAGGCAAACAGCAAAGAGAAGTCATAAGGGACTTACTAAAGTTGAACTGTTTGCATTCCTACATGGAAAGACAATATTTGTAACTCTTGAAACTTTTCAGTATCTGGGTATGGGGTAGGATTACACACACACACACACACACACACACACACACACACATGCACACGCACATGCACACGCACATAGAGAGAGAGTGCACAGAGTGAATTGAAGAAGATGGGATCATATCTTAAAAAAATGAAATCAAGCAGTGAGAGATAAATATATTGGGAGGAGAAAGGGAGAAATGGAATGGGGGAAATTATCTCTCATAAAAGAGGCAAGCAAAAGACTTATTAGTGGAGGGATAAAAAGGGGAGGTGAGAGGAAAACATGAAGTTTAGTCTCATCACATTCCCCTAAAGGAAGGAGCAAAATGCACACTCATTTTGGTATGAGAACCTATTCTACAATACAGGAAAGTGAGGGATAAGGGGATAAGCAGGGTGGGGGGAGTGATGGAAGGGAGGGCTTGGGGAGGAGGGAGCAATTTGAGGTCGACACTCATGGGGAGGGACAGGATCAAAAAAGAGAATAGAAGTAATGGGGGACAAGATAGGATGGAGGGGAATATAGTTAGTCTTATACAACACGACTATTATGGAAGTCATTTGCAAAACTACACAGATTTGGCCTACATTGAATTGCTTGCCTTCCCAATGGGAATAGGTGGGGAGGGAGGGAGGAAAAGAAGTTGGAACTCAAAATTTTAGGAACAACTGTCGAGTACTGTTCTTGCCACTAGGAAATAAGAAATACAGGTAAAGGGGGATAGAAAGTTATTTTGCCCTACAGGACAAAAGAGAAGATGGAGACAAGGGCAGAGAGGGATGATAGAAGAGAGAGCAGATTGGAGATAGGGGCAATTAGAATGCTCGTTCTTTTGAGGGGCTGAGGGAACAAAAGGGGAGAAAATTTGGAACCCAAAATTTTGTGAAAATGCATGTTAAAAGTTAAATAAATAAAAAAAAGAAAATAAAAAAAGTTGACTCTATAAAATATTTAAGAGTCTACCTGCCAAAACAAACGCAGAGACCATATGAACACAATTACAATACACTTTCCTCACAAATAAAGTCAGATCTCAGTAAGTGTAAAAATGTCAGTTGCTTATGGGTAGGCTAAGCCAACACAATAGAAAAGACAATTCTACCTAAATTAATTTACTTATTCAGTGCCATATAAATGAAACTACCAGATATTTTTAGAGCTAGAACTAATATCAAAATTCATCTGGAAGAACAAAAGGTCCAGAATATCATGGCGACTAATGAAAAGAAATGCTAGGGAAGGGGACCTAGCCATACCAGATCTCAAATTGTTTCATAAAGCAGCAAATATCAAATCCATTTGGTAATGTCTAAGAAACGTAGGGGTAGATCAGTGGAATAGGTTATGTACTCAAGGCACATTAGTCAATGAATAGAGCAATCTATGCTTTGTTAACTCCATGGACCCCAGCTTATGATATAAGAACTTACAGTTTGACAAAAATTGCTGGGAAAACTGGATAACCATGTAGCAGAAACTAGGCATTGAACAAAGTCCAAATGAGTATATGATCTGGGCATAAGGATTGATACTATAAAGAAATCAGTACAGCAAGGAAAAGTGTATTTATTAGATTTAAGGAAAATGGAGAAATTTTTGACTAAACAAGAGAGAAAACATGATGAAGTAAAAAATGGATAATTTTGATTACATTAAATTGAAATGTTGTTGCACAAGCAAACCAAATTCAACCAAGATTAGGAGGGACGCAGAAAACTGGGAAAGAATTTTTGCAACTAATGTCTGTGATAAAGACCTCATTCCAAAAATATATAGAGAACTGAGTCAAATGTCCAAGAATACAAGTCATTCCCAATTGATAAATGGTTAGAGGATATAAACAGGTAGTTTTCATGGGAAGAAATTAAAGCTGTCTATAGTCATATGAGAAAATGCTCTAAATCACTATTGATTAGAGAGATACACATTGAAACAACTCTGAGATACCACATGACACCTATCAGACTGGCTAACATGATAACAAAAGAAGATGATAAATGTTGGAGAAGATGTGGGAGAGTTGGAACACTAATTCATTGTTGGTGGTGCTGTGAGCTGATTCAACAATTCTGGAGGGCAATTAGGAACTATTCCCAAAGGGCTACAAAAATGTGCATACCCTTTGGCCCAGCAATACTGCTCCTAGGAGTGTATCCCCAAGAGATCATAAAAATGTGAAAGGGGACCACATGTACAAAAATGTTTAGAGCAGCTTTCTTTGCAGTCGCTAAAAATGAAATCAAGGGGATGCCCATTAGTTGGGGAATGGCTGAATAAATTGTGGTATATGAATGTAATGGAATACTGTTGTGGTATAAAAAATGATTAACAGGAAGACTTCAAAAAGGCCTGGAAGGACTTATATGAACTGATGCTGAATAAAAGGAGCAGAAGCAGGAGAACTTTGTACACAGCAACAACCACCGTATGCAAGGAATTTTTGTTGCAGACAGTGCTTCACTGCAAAACAAGGACTTAAAAAATTCCCAGTGGACTCTTGAGGCAAAATACCTTCCTCATCCAAAGAAAGAATTATGGACTTCTATTGAAGAATGAAGCAGACCATTTTCTTTTATATATTTTTTCTTTTGTTTTATGATTTCTCCCATTTATTTTAATTATTTTATGCAACACTACTAAGGTGAAAATGTTTTTAATAGGAATGTTTGTGTAGAGCCTATATAATATTTCATGCTGTCTCAGGGAGGGAGTGGGGAGGTAGGGGATAGGGATGAGGAGGGAGGGAAAAATATAAGCTATATGGAAGTCACTGTAGAAAACTGACAAAAATTAAAATAATTTAATTTAAAAAAACACTTTACAAATAATGTGTTATTTGTCCCCTCTCCAAAAAAAAAAAAAAAAAGAGCACATGATGGTAGAAGCAGCTGGCATAAAAGAAAAAACAATGTCATGAGGACTAAATTTTCTGAAAATTGCAAAGAACCTTACATTCACCACAATGTTTATGTATGGCAAATACAATTATTTAGCAAAACTTCTAGCTTAAAACAACAGACAATTAGGCAAGAAGAAACTGATCAACCCCAATCTCATTCAAAGTTCTGGAAATTTTTTTCCTCAGAGAAGCTGAGTAAGTGGGAGGGGTGAACACACACACACAAACACACATGTAGTATGTACATATATGTGCATGTGTGAGTATGTGTATATGTATGTATATGATATATATCTGTAAATGCATCGCAATTACTAAAAACTTCTGTATTTTAATGGTACCATTCATGTCTTTGAAGGATATACTTTGACAAGTATGGGAAGCTTATTTTTTCTCCTTTAATAGACTGAAAAAAGAAGTGATAGGAGTGGAGTAGAAATAAATTGGAGTATCATATGCTTGTTCATACTTTCCTATTTCTTTAGTTAAATCTAGAGACTAAGGACTTCCACTTAGAAATAAATGTAGTCTTAGTGCAGTTTTAAGCTTTAGTTGCTAAAATGTCTTTAAAGATATCCTTAACAATAATTGTCAAAGAACTTTCTTTCAAAATAACTTTATGAATTCGTAAGGTGTTTTTTTTTTATTTTGTACAAGACAAAACTAAGACTGTAAAAAGTTAAGTAATTTCTCCAAGATCATACATCTATAAGTGATTGGGAAGCACGTAATGATCAGATCTCTTGAATCCAAGAACCATAATCCACTGACTACATCACATATTTTTAAAAGTTTATTTATTTTCAGTGTTTCACAATCACTTCCATGTAACTTTGATTTTTCACCTCCCTCACCCTCCTACCTCTCTCCCTCCCTCTTCTTCCCCTCTCCCTCTCCACTCCTTCTCTGAGATGGCACACAATTTTATAGACATTCTACACATACATTTCTATTAAATACATTTTCACCTTCGTCATGTTGCACAGAAGAATTAAAATGAATTGGAGAAATCATAAAACAAACCAAAACATAATACAGAAGAATATGATCTACTGCTTTCTGCAATTGAGTTCCATAGTTCTTTCTCTGGATGTAGAAGGCATTTTGCCTTAAGGGATAATTGGGAATTTTTTGAGTCCTTGCATTGCATTGAAGTTTTCAGTATTTCTAATTTGGTATTTACTTGGGGATTTACAATTTGTTTTTCTTCAAGCTTTTTCAGTTGCATGTCTAATTCATTGATCTCCTCTTTCTCTATTTTATTCATGTAGGGATTCAAAGATATAAAACATCCCTTAAGAACTGCTTTTGCAGTACCCCATAAGATTTGGTAGTTTGTCTCATTATTGTCATTCTGTTAAATCAAATGGTTTGTTGTTTCTACAATTTGTTTTTTAACCCACTCATTCTTTTGGATTAGATTGTTTAGTCTCAAATTAGTTTTTGGTTTATATTTCATGGTCTTTGATTGTATATAAGTTTCATTGTATTATGATATAAGAGGGATGCATTGACTATCTCTGTCTTTTTGCACTGGATTGTGGAGTTTTTGTGGCCTCGTGCATGGTCAATTTTTGTATATGTGCCATGTGCCACTGAGGAAAAGGTATATTCCTTTCATTCCCCATTCAGTTCTATCCAGAGATATATCATATCTACCTTATCCAGAGTTTTATTCACCTCCTTAACTTCTTTCTTGTTTATTTTGAGTTTAGATTTATCAATGTAAGAAAGGGGCAGACTGAGGTCCCCCGCTAGCATAGCTTTGGTGTCCATTTCTTCCTATAACTCCCTTAACTTCTCCTCTAAGAATCTGGATGCAACATGACTTGGAGAATATATGTTTAGTAATGATATTGCTTTGGTGTCTATTGGACCTTTTAGCAGGATATAGTTTCCTTTCTTATGTCTTTTGATTAGATCTATTTCTGCTTTTACTTTGTCTGAGATAATGATTGCTGGCCCTACGTTTTTTACATCATCTGAATCACAAAATTTTCTGCTCCAAACTTTTACCTTTACCCAGTGTGTATGCCCTCATTTCTAATGTGTTTCATCATATCATTTAATTTATACCCACTCGGTCTATCTATGTATGTCCCTTTTACATTTCATAAGAAATATTCAGTTCTCAAGATTAACAAGTATCATCTTCCCTTATAGGAATGTAAACAGTTTGCCCATATTGTGTAACAAGGTTTTGGTTTTTTTTTTTGTTGTTGTTGTTCTGTTTTGTTTGGTTTTTCCCCATTTTTATGCCTCTCTTGAGACATGCAATTGGAGATCAAATTTTCTATTGAGTTCTGGCCTTCTCATCAGGAAAGTCTGGAAATACCTTGTTTCATTGAATGTCCATGTCCTTGCCTGAAATATTATGCTCACCTTTGCTGGGTAATCAATCCTTGGTTGTAATTCCAGCTCCTTTGTCTTTCAGAATATCATATTCCAATTCCTTCAATCTTTTAATGGAGAAGATGAAAGGTCCTGTGTCTTCCTGACTGTAGCTCTTTGATACCTGGATGTTTCCTTTCTGGCTGACAGCAGTATTGCCTCCTTCACTTGATTCACTGAAATTTGGCAACAATATTCCTTGCTGTACTTAGTTTGGGATCCCTTTCAGGAGGTGAATAGTACATTCTTTCTATTACTATTTTGCCCTCTGTGTCTAGGATTTCTGGGAAGTTTTCCTTGATGATTTCTTAGATGACATTGTCCAGGCTCTTTTTTCATCATGGCTTTATGGTGGGCCAATAATTCTTAGATTTTTCTCTGCTGGATCTATTTTCCAGGTCAGTTGTTTTTCCAAATAGATACTTTACTTTTTTCTTTTTTTAATTTATTTAAGTTCTCAACATTCATTTCCACAAAATTTTGAGTTCCAAATTTTCTCCCTGTCTCTCCCCTCCCCCCACCCCAAAACACCAAGCATTCTAATTACCCTTATCACCAATGTGCCCTCCCTTCTAACATCTCTCCCTTCCCTTATCTCCACCTTCTTGTTTGTCCTGTGGGGCAAGATAAATTTCTGTACCCCATTACCTGTCGTTCTTGTTTCCCAGTTGTATGCAAGAACAATACTCAACAGTTGTTCCTAAAACTTTGAGTTCCAACTTCTCCTTCTTCCCTCACCATCCATCAGCACTGGGAAGCCAAGCAATTCAATATAGGCTAGATATGTGTAGTTTTGCAAATGACTTCCATAATAGTCATGTTATGTAAGACTAACTATATTTCCCTCCATCCTATCCTGCCCCCCCATTTCATCTATTGTCTCTTTTGACCTTGTCCCTCCCCAAGAGTGTTGACTTCTAATTGCTCCCTCCTCCCATTGCCCTCCCTTTCATCATCCCCCCCACCTAACTTATCCCTTTCTCCTCCACTTTTCTGTATTGTGAAAGAGGTTTTCATACCAAAATAAGTGTGCATTTTATTCCTTCCTTGAGTCAAATGTGATGAAAGCAAGTTTCTCGTTTTTTCTCTCACGTGCCCCCTTTTTCTTTACATTGAACAGTCTTTTTCTTGCCTCTTTTAGGAGAGAAAATTTGCCCCGTTCCATTTCTCCCTTTCTCCTCCCAATATATTCCTCTCTTAAGACTTAATTTCATTTTTTTAGATGTGATCCTTTCCTATTCAACTCATCCTGTGCTGTCTGTCTGTCTGTCTGTCTGTCTGTCTGTCTCTCTCTCTCTCTCTCTCTCTCTCTCTCTCTCTCTCTATGTGTGTGTGTGTGTGTGTGTGTGTGTGTGTGTTTATGTTGGTGGGATAATCCCACCAACGACCTAGACACTTAAAAAGTTTCAGAAGTTACAAATATTGTCTTTCCTGGCAGGAATGTAAATAACAGTTCAACTTTAGTAAGTCCCTTATGATTTCTCTTTCCTGTTTACCTTTTCATTGGCAGCAAGGTGGTTCAGTGGATGGAGCACCAGTGCAGGAGTCAAGTGCACCTGAGTTCAAATCTCACCTCAGACACTTGGCACTCACTATTTGTGTGACCTTGGGCAAGTCACAACCCCAATTACCTCATCCTGGGTCATCTCCAGTCATCCTGATGCATATCTGATCACTGGATTCAGATGGATCTTGAGGAGAAGTGAGGTTGGTGAACTGCACAGCTTTCCCTCACCCAAAACAAAATCAAGTGCAAGTTATGTCATTATTTCTCTGATGGCATGGTCTTCTTCAGCCATGAAAGAGGAACACACACAAAGACAATACATAATTATTTCCTTGTTATCTCCTCCATTACAATATGAGTTCTTTGAAAACAGGGATTTTTAAAAAAATTTTCCCAATATTTCACAGTTTCTGGCTTATAATGATTACTTGATATTTAATAATAATTCATCTTGACTGGTTGATTGGTTACATTGTGATCACTGTGATGTCATGGACCATGGCCTTTCCTTTGTCTCCTCAGGATTTACTGATGACCTGGTGCATAGTAAATGTTTTAATACAGGAGTGTTGATTGACTGATTGACTGAACAAACATACAACCCAACCTATGGTTGAGAAATCTCACTACAATATACATTTGATTTGATCACCCTGCTATTGATTAAAAACCTTCAGGGATGGAAAACCTAATACTTTCCAAGGCAGCCAGGGCAAAATTGAATGCATTAAGATAAACTGATAAAAACAAAGGTAAATGCTGAGTATTTGTGAATATTGATATTGACGGTAACAGCAGAAAGGAGGTTGCTCATGTCTATATTTTCCTCAGATTTGCAGGGGAAAAATATGTGAAATAATGTACACGGCATCTTATTGGTCAATGTTAATTACTTAATATATAATATATGTATATATTATGTATACACATGTGTATACATAATATATACACACATTATAATTAATTAAGTATTCATTGTGAAGAAGAAAATTTATCTGTGTAGTTATGGTCATGTGGATTATATCTAAGCAGATGCAAAAGTCACCTATTAGAGATAAATAAATAAACTAAGACAAAGACAGAAATAGATAGGTGGGCAGAGAGAAAAAACAGTCATATTGAATTGAATCAAGTCACTGAAGGAAAGATTCTGCCCAAGATTTTTGATAAAGCTTCTTAATTGACTACTCTTGTCATACCACTACCCTGAGTAAAACAGTACAAAGATATTTCATCTTTTAATAAAGTCTGAAGTTCATTTAAAACTCATTTTGCATTACTCTCCTTAATGTTATCATTTCTTAGGATAGATAGAATATGCAATTGATAAAATAATCATTTGAAGTATAATGCACAGGATGTATCAATAACATGATATGATTTATGAGTTATATAATTAGATGTCAAAATAAGGAAACTAAACTACAATAGGGGTATGAAAACTGTAAATGATAAAAGGGGTGAGGAATAAGTGGGGAGAATGATTGTTTTAATCAGGCAGCCTTCTTTAACCTCAGAGAACTCTCACTGAATAAAGGATGTGTAACTGGGAATAGACTCAAGCAAAGAAAATCTTGAGTTTTGTCCATCTCCATCAAAATAAACAAACTGGATATGAAACTCTGACCTCTTTTCTATCCCTGAGGTTCTGTCATAAAAAAGGAAGGAAGGAAGGAAGGAAGGAAATAAAAGTTGCCATGGGATGAAACTGATATGAAGTTCACTTATATAAATATAAATATATATGGAGTAGAACCCCTTGGTACCATTATGCTTCAGTGTAACCCTGAAGAACTGCATCTGTGTCTGACAGAGGTGATTTGAAAAAAGTTCTGTCAAGATCTTATTTTCATCCTTCCCTTACATAGACTATGTAAAGTTCATGTTCGAATTTCCATATACTCATCCAGCTAGGAAAAAGAAAAAGAGAGTGAATACACTGAGCTTGGGAACAAATTTTATGCTTCCAGGGGGAATGTTTGTGAACAGAAATTTCAAACATGCTCAACAACTTACTCTGACTAAGTTAATATAGAGCAACTGCTTTCAACATAGAGCTACTATCTTCACACCTCTGAATTGCTCTGGTGGAAAGTCCTTGAGGTCTCAGAGGATGTGGCATCTGCATCATTCTGATGTAAAATTAGAATTTTTCCAAAATAAATTGGGGACTGAAAGAATTGGAGACATTTTCAGAATCTTCCAGAAGTGAAGACATATGGCAATTTTGCTGCTGTCAGAAAAAAAATCACAGATATATCTCATTTCAATTTCTAAAATTTTACATCAATAATAAAAAAAAGCAATTTCTGCTGTTTTGTAAATATAACACATTTCTGATTTTATTTTATTTTGCTAACAATTCTTTCTACATAGAACACATAGATCCAAATAAGTATCCTTTGTTCAAAGAGATAACAATGGAGATTTCTTCAAAGTTCTGGAGCTGTCTCAGTCTCTGAGGGACTGAGGATCATCCCACTTATGTTGACACAGCTCAATTCATTTCGTTTTGGTTCATATTAAAGCACACCTCCTTAGGCAAATATTTCTGACTTGTACTGATGACTGCTCTAAACAAAACTGGGATATTTTCAAACTGTATCTTTAAAGTTTTTACTCTCTCCTTTATGGGAATTGAATATTATTTCACAAATAACCCCATCTGTGAGGACAAAGTCACTCATTCATGTCTGAAAGGTTCTGTTATGCTCCTTGATAGATTTTCAGTCGTTCTGAAACATTTGTCCTCCTACCTACACCTGTGACAAACACACGTTTATCAATTTCAAAATGAAAACGGGGTGTGTTACTTTCCATTATGTCATTTTCTTGTGCTCTCTCATTCCTACTCCTGTTATCTGCACTCAGCTAAAGGATAGACATTGGACAAGGGTACTTTTATAGTCATGTCTATGACTAATTTTCCTCATCCACATTTTAAAGATAATATTGGTTATTTCCACATGTACCCATCTCAGCAATGTATTAGGAGGATAATCACCTCCTACTTAAAGTGAATTAATCAACTCACAAGCACTTAATTAACATGTTCTATTTGCCAAGTGCTAAACTTGGTCCTAATAGTATAAAAAAAATGGAGTAACTTCTCTCAAAAAGCTTACATTCTATTAAAGGAGATGCTACGTGCATAAATAAATTTATTGAAAATGCATATAAGTTAAATGAGTGAATTTCTATTTCGGTAAGAATAAGGGAGACTGGAAAGTTTTCAGATAGATGGGTATATAATTGGATCAGTCAAAACAAACATTCCTATGCAGTTGTAATATTGCAGGCATTATAGTAAACACAGGAAATTCAAGAAGAATTTTGAAATAAACTAAGATTTTAAGAAAAATATATATGATTTACAAAATCCCTGGATGGTATTGGCATACTAAAAGGTTAATTACACACCTTAGATGTCAAGCCTTGAGGCCTAAGGGCTACCCGAGTCTTACCTTACCTATCGCAGGTCTTTGGCTGGCCAAACTGGATAAACGTATGAGAGAAGAGACTTTCCAGAGTCGAACAAGGGTTAGGCTTTATTCAGGGTCTTGGTTACATGTGCAGGGGGAATTCTTCCTCAGAAGAGAGGAATCTTCCTCCTCCCGAGGAGGCAAAGATCTTACAGTAAGAGAATGGAAGTGGGAGAGGAAAAAGAGAAGAGAGGAGAGAGGGGAGAGGGGAGAGGGGCCTTCTGTCCTCTAAGGGCCCCTCAGCTCTAAGAGCGCCTTCAGGCTTTCCTGACCCTACTTAAGCTCTCTGGCCACATAGTTTGCACTTGAATACCGTGCCTGTTCTCAGCTCTTAGACAACAATAGGTGTGCTCAGACCATGGATTAATCTCAAGGGCGGGGATGCTCTCCCCAGCAAGTTTCCCAGGGGGAAGAGGCGGAAATGCACGAGATAGCCTGGGTCTCACACCTCAATTCCCAGCTGTTTTCTGGGGGGCCTCATGAGAACTCTAAGGTTTAGAAGTCCTCACCTTTACCTGCGTGAGACTGTCCACATGGAACTGAGCTTACACCCCCAACACTTAGAGACTGAAAGATCATCACGGATTATATAATAGTAACTCTAACACAAATTTTTCAGTAACATTCCTATCACATGGTCATGGAGGCCCTGCTTAAAGGCATCAAAACATGCAAAACTCACTAATTCCTTAGGAAGATTATTAGGTGTTCGTTGTTATAGAACTCTAAGCTCAAATTGACTTTAAATTTAGTGAATGTATGTGAGAAAACGTGTACCTGCAAAGACTACTTATTGATTTTCAAATATTACATGATACCAACACCACCACAACTCTGCCAGGTTGATTGGGTTAAGCATATCGTCTCCCCAAAACCTAAGCATTGGTGACCCCCTTACTCACACATTGACATGATCATACTCAAATCCCAAAAGGGGTTAAAATCAAATGATAGGCTGTGTGAAATTTGACTCAATAGTAACTCAGAGAAGAGAAATTTTATGTGGTAGACTCATCAATGTGTGTGTTCATCCTTTCTTGTGGAAGAAGACCATGCCATCAGAGAAATGATGACACGACTTGCACTTGACTTTTGTTTTGAGTGAAGGAGGGCTATACGGGTCATTCAACCTCACTTCTCCACCAGAGTCATCTGAATCCAGTGACCAGATATTCATCAGGATGACTGGAGATGATCCAGGATGAGGCAATTGAGGTTTAGTGACTTGCTGAAGGTCACACAGCTAGTGAGTGTCAAGTGTCTGAGGTGAGATTTGAACTCATGTCCTCCTGACTCCTGCACTGATGCTCTATCCACTACAGCACCTAGCTTCCCCAGACTCATTGGTAAAGGTTTTATGAAGGAGAACAAATACAAGATTAATTTTGGCTGCTGGGTGTCACAGTGAATAGAGATCTGACGTGGAGTCAGGAAGAACTGAGTTCAAATCAGGCTTCAGACACTTACTAACTGTGTAGCCAGAGGCAAGTTATTCTATATGCAACCATTCTGAGGTCTATAGAATGAGGAAAATAATAGCATCTACCTCTTATATGTAGTTGTGAAGATCAAATGAAATAATCACTGTAAAGCACCTAGAATGGTGCGTGGCATATAGACTGTGTAAATGTTAGATACTGGTAGCTTTTAGAATGCTGAAGCAGGGGAATATTCTGGAGAGATAAACAGGAGTAAGTAAAGTGTTGAAAACCGCAGGGACAAAATATCATCTTTGATATTTTAGCCAAGACAAAGGAAAAGAGTGATCCATATTCGAGATTCTTCTTTCTTCTGTTTGGCTTACTCCACTCTTTTTAGTCTCTCTAATTTTTTTTATCAGTAGAATCAGATTCCTGTTCATCCAGATGTCTAGAAAACAATCTTTGGTTCCTCAAAACCTATTTCCAATTGAAAGGCGTCTGTCCAGTGTTTTAGTTTCTCAAGAAGTAAGCAGCTAGATTGTGCAGTGAAGAGAAAACTGCACTCATTACCAAGAGACATGAGTTCAAACACAACCTCAGAAATTTACTACATGTGAAACTTTGAGCAAGTTACTTAACCTCGATTGCATATAAATATTAAAAAGCCATATGAATATTATCTATTATTGCTAGCAATGATAACAAATGTTAGTTATTATTTCTCTCTCTCTCTCTTTTTCCCTCTCTCTCTCTCTTTTTCCCTCTCTCTCTCTCTCTCTCTCTCTCTCCCTCTGTCACTTTCAGTCACTCACTCACATTCAGTGATCCTGTAAAGAATCACTACCTAAAGAATACATAGACAGGACTCTGCCTTGTTTCCTTAGAAAACTTTCAGAGAAACCTTCAGAAAAATAAAATCTATATCTAATAATAACTATAACACAGCTAATAAAGGAATAAAGTTTTCTTTTAAAATTCTATGCCAACTCATGCTGAAATAAAATCAAGAAATTCTAAAATGATATATTCTAAGCAAACTCACGGAGTAAGTTTTGGCAGAGGAACTGGACAGTGGGCAAAACAACAATCGGAACTCAAAGTTGTGGACTCAGTTACCTTAGATTATAAAATATATTTTTTGCAATATGTTTCTTGAGGATCATTTTTGTCTTATTTTCTTTTTGTCATAGAATTAGAAGTTTTCTTCAAGGGCAGATGATCCACGCTACTGTAAAAGCCACCCATGCTGGTGATTTGATGTGGTAATGACACAAAGGAACTACATAGCATAATGGAACACTATTGTGGTATTAAAAATGATTGACTGGCAGTCTTCAGAAAAACCTGAAAAGTCTAATATGAACTGATGCTGAGTGAAATGAGCAGAACTAGGAAAACATTGTACACAGTAAGAGCCATAGTTTGTGAGTACTGTTTCTAATATACTCAGCCCTTCATAGCAATGCAAAGACCTAAAACATTTCCAAAAGATTCAAGATGCAAAATGCCATCCACATTCAGAAAAAGATCTATAGAGGCAGAATTTTGAAGGAAGTAAACTCTTTTCTCTCTTGTGTTTGGTTGTGTTTTATTTTTTTTTCTAATGGTTTCTCCCATTCGTTTTAATTCTTCTATTCAACCTGAGTAATGTGAAAATGCGTTTAATAAGAATGTATGTGTAAAACCCATATAAGATTGCTTGATGTCTTGGGGAGAGAGGGGGGAGAGAAGAGGAGAAAATTTAAACCATATGGAAGTAATTTTTGAAAACGGAACAAATAAATTAATTAATAGTATAGTATTGGGCAAGTAAAATCTAATGAATCTGTGAGATATGAAGAAAAAATAGAAGAAAATTTAAAATATCTCATTGGAAGAATAACTGACCTAGAAAATAGATCTAGGAGAAAAAAGCTAGGATTTATTGGTCTACAAGAAAGCCGTGATGAAAAATAGAATCTGAAAAATATCTTCCAATTAATCATCACTCCAAACTGGTCTGAGTCCCAAATTCAGGGACCCAAATAGTCATCAAAAGAATCCACAGATCACCTCTTGAAAAAGATTCCAAATTGAAAATGCCAAGGAACGCCAAATTCTAGAACTATCAGATGAAGCAGAAAATACTTCAAGTATCCAGAAAGATATAATTCAAATATCAAGGAACCATAATCAGGATCACACAGGACCTTGCAGCTTCTACATTAAAAGAGTGGAGAGGTGTGAATACGATATTCTGTAAGGCAAAGGAATTTGGATGACAAGCAAAGATAAATTACCCAGCAAAGCAGAACATAATTTTGAAGCCACTGGCTGGATATTCAGTGAAATAAGGGATGCACAAGACCTTCCTGATGAAAAGACCAGAGCTCAATAGAAAATTTGATGTTCAGATACAGGATTCAAAGGAGGCCTAAAAAGGTAAACAGGGGAGGGAATAGGAAAAAAAAACCCACTTGTTATTCAATATGGGCAGCTGTTTACATCTGTATATGGGAAGATGATTTGTTAAGAAAACTAATAAATATATAGCATATATAGCCATCAAAATCCTTCCCACTGGTTTGAGCATTCCCATACCAGTTCCCCTGAACATAGAAAGTTTCTATCTTCCCTCACAGTTTCTTGCTACTCATTTTATGGTTTGCAATAGAATTCTCAAGCTAAAGTTTCCTTTATGTGTCAAATAAAAGAAGAAAATCTTATCTTTTATCATTTTTCTATTATGCAGAAGTAGTTTAAAAATGAAATTTGTTTTGCAATATGATTTGGATATTTGACTCCTCATGGGTCATTCATTTCAGATTGGCAAATAGCTCTACTCCTTGATTAATATATCAACCACATATTTAGTAACAATTTTTTTTATTTGTGAGGCTTTCACAAAATAGAGTAACCATCAAAGATACAGAGATAATTCATTCACCTTTGTTTTTTGTTTTGTTTATAGATTGTCAAAACACCTAATGTTTAGTATCTTCTTTGATCCTATTTAATCCATGAGGTATGATTGTTAGTATTTTCTTACTGGAGGAACTGATCCTTAGAGTTTTAGTAACTTTCCTATGGTCATGAAACAGAAAGCAAACATGGAAGAATCTGAATTTAAGTCTTCCTGCTTCCAAATCTTGGATTCAATCCACTGGGCCATGGATTAAGATTTATGTATACATGTGTATACACATATATGTAGGAATATATGTATGTAAATCTGTACAAAAGTGAAAAGTCTCTTACATTCAGTACTTATTTATTTAAAAACTACTAACTACCAGGATTTGTATTAAGAAATGAACATATAAAGTTTGAAATATCAATTCCATGTGTCATTTACACAGATAAGTCAAATGTAAGTTATAGAAATTTTCATCCAGCTAGTCATCTTTTGATCTATTGAGCTGACCTTTCTAACCTTTGTCCTAGTCTCTATGGGAATGCTATCGATACCAATAACAGGAAGGAGACTGATAGAATAAAAGTAGATAATGAGGGCAGAAAACTATCACTCTTTGCAGATTATATGATGGCATACTTAGAATATCCTAGAAAATCAACTACAGTACTCATTGAAATAATTAATTTTAGCAAAGTTACTGGTTATAAAATAAATCCACATACTTTTGAGTAGCGATATAAACAATATAAGTGAATTACTAACAAGGAGATTACCGAAATTTTTTACAAAAAAATTATACAACATGACATTGGGGAATTTATGCCAGGAATGCAGGGCTGATTTAGTAGAAGGAAAATAATGATCACAATTAAGCATATCAGTAAGAAAACACCAAATATTATGTGATTATGTGAATGAATTCAGAAAAAAGCTTTTGACAAAATATAACCCCCATTTTGTTTGCTTTTTGTCCTTCATTCTCAAAGAAGACCAAAATGACATCACCATAATGAAGCGACATTTCAGTTTGTCGAGCTGGGGCTGATCAAACCAATACGAGCTCAGAATGCTCTGCCACAGGTTCGGCTAGACAGTTCGCGTGAATACTTGGGATGGACACTCCAAATCTGTGCATCTTATGCTTTACTTCGTGCTGTTTCAATTCAGCTTTGCTTATAGAGCACAACACCCTTTCAGATGTGTGTACACCATGCTGAGTGGATCTGTGCCAGTGTCTCCCATGTTGCACAGTCAAAACCAAAGCTCTTGAGAGAGATCCTGAGAGTGCCCCTGTACCTTTTCTTCTGACCACCTGCCATAAAATAATCTTTTGGCAAGTGTACATTTTGCATTCAAACAACGGCCAGCCCATTGGCTATGTGCTTTCTGAAGCATAGTTTGAATGCTTGGCAGTTCAGCTCAAGCAAGGACTTCAGTGTCTAGTACCTTATCCTGCCAGGTGATCCTCAGAATCTTTCTAAGACAGTTAAAATGGAAGTGATTCACTTTCCTGGCATGGCACTGGTAGACTGTCCATGTTTCACAAAAATAGAACAATGAAGTCAGCAGGATGACTCTGAAGAACTTCAGTTTGGTAGTCAGTCTAATACCTCTTCTGCTCCAGACTTCTCTTCAGAGGCATCCAAACATTGAGCTAGCACTGGCAATGAGTGCATCAATCTCATTGTCAATGTGTACATACCTGAAAAGTACACTAACAAGGTAAGTGAACTTATCCACAGCATTCAAAACTTCTCCATTTGTTGTAACTGGTGTTTCCACTTAGAGATGGTGTGGTGGAGGCTAATGGAGCACCTGTGTTTTCTTGTAGCTAATTATTAGGCTAAAATTAGCACAGACAACAGAGGATTGATCCATAATTTGTTGCATCTGAGCTTCAGAGGCAGCACTGAGTGCACAATCATCTGCAAACAGAAAATCGTGCAACAGTACTCCCTCCACTTTGGTCTTGGCTTGTAACCTTTTCAAACTGAAGAGCTTAACATCAGCACGGTGGTTTACACTGATGCCAACTTCATCCTCATGGAAAGTATTTGATGAAATGGCTGAAAACATTGTGCTAAAAAGTGTAAGAACAAGCTCACAGCCCTGATTCACTCCATTGAGACTGGGAAGGCACGAGAGCATTGTCCACTCTCCAGAACTTGGACAAGCATTGCATCATGAAATTCACATACAATATTAATGAACTCCTCTAGGCAACCAAATCTTGACATAATTTTCCACAAGCCCTCACTACTAACAGTGTCAAAGGCCTTGGTCAGATCTACAAACGTTGTGTAGAGACCTCTCTTCTGCTTCTGGTATTTCTCCTGGAGTTGTTGGGAAGCAAACACCTTATCGACTGTTGTTTGGCCCTTTCTGAAGCCACGCTAGTTCTCAGGTATATGACCATCTTCCAGGTGAAGGATCAGCCTATTAAGATGGATTCTTGCAAGAATAGTGCCAGCAATGTCTAAGAGAGAGACCCCCTCCCCCGATGACTCTCACAGGACAATCTATTCTCTTTACCTTCACAGAAGGGCACAGTGGAGGTATCTTTGAACTCCAGTGGGATAACCTCCTCTTGCCATATAACCCGGAAAATTTCAGTCAGTTTTTGTATGAGCAATGGTCCCCATACCTTGTAAATCTCTGCTGGAATATAATCACCACCTGGTACTTTGACACTTGAAAGGAGCCTAATGGGCCTCAAAACCTCTTCTTCACTTGGAAGGTCAGGTAAGGAGGATTTGACTTCAACCTGAAGGAAATGGTCAATGGCCTCAGTATTGATTGATGATGGTATGTTGACCATACTATGGAAGTAGAAAAAGTAGGAATGCATGAAACCTTTCTTAAGATGATAAGTAACATATATCAAAATCCAAGAGCAAATATTATCTGTAACAGGAATAAATCTTCCTAAAGCCTTCCTAAATAGATCCATGGTGAAAGAAAAATGTCCATTATAACCACAATTTCTCAATATTTTGTTCAAGTGCTGGCTCTGTTCCTTCCCATGAAATCTTGTTGGTAATATATAGAAATACTGATGATTTTGCTTCAGCATTTTTAAAGAAATTGTCCTATAGTTTTATAGCTTTGTTTTTTGGTCTCTTTAGTTTAGGCAGCGAAACTATATTTATATCATAGAAGGAATTTGGTGGGATTCCTTTATTACCTATTTTTTTCAAAATTTTATGTGTAATATTGGCATTAACTGTTCCTTAAATATTTAGCAGAATTCCTTGTACATCCATCTGCTTCTAAGATATTTTTTCCTCAATAGATTACATTTATGGTTTGTTCAGTTTCTTTTTCTAATAAAGAGATATTTATATATTCTATTTCCTAATTTATTAAGCTGTGAAATTTATATTTTCTGTGATTATTCATACATTTCATTTAAAATGACAGCTTTACAGTTATCCATGTGGACAAAATAGATCCTACTAATTGTTTAATTTCATTTACACTTGGGGTGCATTCCCCTTTTCATTTTTGATTTAAGTAGTTTTATTTTCTTCTTTTAAAAATCAAATTCAGGGGAGGAGCCAAGACAGTGGAGTAGAAAGATACACATATGCTAGCTCTGAACCCACAGCCCATAAAACATCTGTAAAGAAGAATTCCCAACATATTTGGGAGCAGTGGAAGCCACAGAACAATGGAGTGGAGGAGATTTCTGTTCCAGAGAGCCCTGAAAAACAGACACGAAAGGTCCATCGCGCAATGGACCTGGAGCAGAGACCAGCCCTGCCTTGGCCACGGCACCAAGAGGAGCAGATCTGAGCAGGATTCAGGGAGAGAACCTCCACTGGCCGTGCAGGTTCCTCCACCAACAGGCACTGGGGGTGCGTGACAGACTCTTTTTGGCTTGCCCAGAGGGGAGCGGTGTGTTTCCATGGCTTGGGCCCCCTCAGGAGGCAGCAGCGGAGGCGGGAGCAGACAGGGACTCCCCATGCAGGCAGGAGCCCAGATCCATTGTTGAAGGTCTCTCCACAAACTCCCTGAGGGAACTGAGCCCTGTGTCACGGCCCTGCCCACACATGAGCATCTGAACTTAACCTCACACTGCATAGCAGCCCCACCCCCGCCAAAAGCCCTGAGACTAGGAAGCAGTATTTGAATCTCAGACTCCAAGGGCTGGCTGGGTGGATCTGGAGGAGAGATGGGTGGGCGAGAGGACACTCAGAAGTCAAGTCACTGTCTGGGAAAATGCCCAGAAAAGGGAAAAAAATAAGACCATAAAAGATTACTTTCTCGGTGAACAGATATTTCCTCCCTTCCTTTCAGATAAGGAAGAACAAGACTTACCATCAGGGAAACACACGGAAATCAAGGCTTCCGTATCCCAAACATCCAGAATAAATATTCAATGGGCTTAGGCCTCGAAAGAGTTCAAAAAGGATTTTGAAAATCAAGTTAGAGAGGTGGAGGAAAAACTGGGAAGAGAAATGAGAGAGATGCAAAAAAAGCATGAAAAGCAGGTCAACACCTTGCTAAAGGAGACCCAAAAAATGCTGAAGAAAATAACACCTTTAAAAATAGGCTAACTCAATTGGCAAAAGAGGGTCAAAAAGCCAATGAGGAGAAGAATACCTTAAAAAGCAGAATTAGCCAAATGGAAAAGGAGGTTCAAAAGCTCACTGAAGAAAATAGTTATTTCAAAATCAGAACGGAACAGATGGA
>CM052677.1:224825-250494 GCA_028533205.1 Lagorchestes hirsutus
AAAGGGAGAAATGGAATGGGGCAAATTATCTCATAAAAGAGGCAAGTAAAAGATTTTTTGGTGGAGGGAAATAGAGGGGAGGTGAGAGAAAAAAAACTTGAAGCTTACTCTCATCACATTCGACTAAAGGAAGGAATAAAATGCACACTCATTTTGGCATGAAAACCTATCTTACAATACAGGAAAGTGGGGGATAAGGGGATAAGCAGGGTGGGGGGGGTGATGGAAGGGAAGACAATGAGAGGAGGGAACAATTTGAAGTCAACACTTAGGGAGGGACAGGATCAAAAGAGAGAATCGAAGCAATGAGGGAGCAGAATAGGATGGAGGGAAATATAGTTAGTCTTACAGAACACGACTATTATGGAAGTCATCTGCAAAACTACACAGATATGGCTTATGTTGAATTGCTTGCCTTCCCAAAGGGAATGGGTGGGGAGGGAGGGATGAAGAGAAGTTGGAACTCAAAGTTTTAGGAACAATTGTAGAGTACTGTTCTTGCTACTAGGAAATAAGAAATACAGGCAATGGGATATAGAAAGTTATCTGGCCCTACAGTACAAAAGAGGAGATAGGGACAAGGGAAGGGGGGGATGGTAGAAAAGAGGGCAGATTGGTGATAGGGGCAATTAGAATGCTCGGTGTTTTGGCATGGGGGGAGGGAACAAATGGGGAGAAAATTTGGAACCCAAAATTTTGTGAAAATGAATGTAAAAGTTAAATAAATACATTAAAATTAAAAAAAATAAGTATGAATAAATAAAAATCAAGTTCAGCAACGATTTGTTCTTTTTTCCTAATTGATTTTTAGTCCCATGCACAATTCTTTGATCATCTCTTTCTCATTTTTATTCCTGTAGAAATTTAGAGATATAAAATTTTCTCCACATACTATTTTGGAGGAATCTCACAAATTCTGAAATGCTGTTTCATGGTTGTCATTTCTTGAATGAAATTTTGTTCGGTTCTGTCATTTTTATTTGACTCCCTCACTCTGTAGGAGTAGACTATTTAGTTTACAATAAATTTTATTGTATGAAATAATAATAATTTATTGAACACAATTTTGTTGCAATTTGGTTAAAAAAGTGTATATTTTTTTCTTTTCTGCATTTTTGTTGATGGATTTTGCCATAACGTGTGGTCTGTTTTTGTGGATATGTCATGAACAGCTAAGGATAAGTAATAATTCCTATTCCCATTCAGTTTTCTGCAGAGGTGTAACATATATAAATTTTCTAAAGTTTTATTCATCTACTTAAATTTTTTTCTCATTTTAATGTAAAAAAACCTATAACAAAGTCTCAAAGAAAACAAATGTAAGTTGTACACAAGCCCAGCAAGAATTAAAGATGTAAGGGAGGTAGAGAAAATATTGAGGGGGAAAGAGTAATAAAAATTATGAAACAGAATAACAACTTGTCAAAAATATGCTCAAAAATCCTGAAGAAAACTCCTTAAAACATAATTTGCTAAATGGTACAAGAGGTACAAAAAATCACTGGAAAGAAAGAATTCCTTAAAAAACAGAACAGGCCAAATGGAAATGGAGCTGTTACATTTCAAGTAAGAAAAGAGTTAAATAAAAATTATTACCAAGAAGTGGAAAGTAATGATTCCATGATACAACAAGAAATAGTAAAGGAATAAAAGAAAAAGGAAAATGAGGAATATATCATCAGAAAAATAACTGAGCTAGAAAATAGATGGAGAGAATAATTAAAAATTCCTGTACTACATGATATCCAACATCAAAAAAGTGCAGAGACATTGTATTTCAATAGATTGTAATGGAAAATTGCCCTGTATCACAGATACTGCTGATAAAATTGAAATTGAAAGATCTCACTGATCAATACCTGAAGGATATTCCAAAATAAAATCTCACAGAGAAAGAATAGTCAAATTTCAGAGTGTCCAGGACACAAAGAAAATCCATCAAGAAGCCGGAAAGAAACAATTCATATATCATGTAGAAGCAAGTAAGGTCAGGGAATATTTAGCAGGATTTACCTTAAAGAAGCAGAGGAAAAAAAGAAGCAGAGAACTTGAAATCTGATCAGTGAAAAATGGATTAGGAAAAAGAGAAAGATAAAGTATGAAGATTAAACAAAAAGTTATTATAGTAGTTGAGGCAAGTGAGAGTAGGTAACTTCCTATGGTCCCACAGCTAAAACATATCAGTGAGATCTTTAGGACTCAGGACTGAAGACTTCATCCACAATTTAAGCCAATCATTTTTTAAAAATGTTTAATGAAAGATATTTTTAGAAATATGTTATTGTGAAGATGAGATGGAAAGTCTCCACATGGCTACTTTTTGAAGAATTTCATGTAACCTCTCATAAGTCTCCCAAATTCTCTGTCAATCAGGCGTGAATGATCATCAGCATTTTTAAATGTGGAAAAAGGCCACATGTACTGGATAAGTGAATTTTGGTAGTATAGTTCTTCAAGATAAAATATTGAGCACTGAAATTAGCAACATAGATTCTGATTCTTAGTATTAACTTCTCTCAGTTTGATATTGCACCTCTTTCATTCTCAAACCACTTTTTAAAAAATTTCTGTTCCACTTTTGCTCAATTCCAAATTCAAAAGGTCATAAATTTAGAAGTCTAAAAATCCCTAGGCAGGGGTGAGGAACGTGTGATGTTTAGGCCACATGCGGCTCTATAGGAGCTCAAGTGTGGCCCTTTGACTGAAACCAAACTTCACTGAACAAATCAACTTAATTACAGAATTTGTTCTCTAAAACTTGTACTCAGTCAAAAGGCCTAACCCAAGGACATAGAGAGCCACTTGTGGCAAGTGGGCACCAGATGGCCCATCCCTGCCCTAGAGCTTCTGTAGACAAATCACTCATTTCATTGTTGACAAAACAAACATAGAGAAAGTGCATTTTCCCCCAATTCACACAAAAATTAAAAAAAATGATGCTATTTGATATCTAGCATTTGCTTCATTTTGTCACAAAAATTCCTGTTACATGATTATTACCTTTTGTTCTCTCTAAAAGATGAAATAAAGTCTCCATGTTAACTTTTTTTGCTATTTGAAATAATGATAAAATCACAGCAAATGACATTTTCAAATTTCCATGTTAAAATGAATAACATTTTTCAAAGGCATACAATACATTGAATTTCAAGGAAAATGAAAATTCTATTCAAATATCATTATCAAAATATTGTGAAAATTCATGGACCCCAGGTTAAGAACTCCTGGATATTGCTAAAATTAGTGTCATATGTCAATGACACTCCTTCCGGTTTGGATAAAACATTCATGAAAAAAAGGAATATGCTTGAGCACATTATTGGTCAGCTAAAGTCACTCGGGTGCTCCATAGCTTCTTCATGGAATTTTTTACTTCTGCATTCCTTAGAGTATAGATCAAAGGATTGAGGAAAGGAGTTATAATGGTATAAAATACAGACACCAACTTATCAAGAGGGAAGGTGGTTGGGGGGTGAGTGTACATGACTATGCAAGGACCAAAGAATATGATGACCACAAAGATGTGGGAGCTGCAGGTGGAGAGGGTTTTGCGCTTTGCCTCTACACTGTGGTTTCTCAGGGAGTGCAGTATAAGTGTGTAGGATATCATTAGCAAAACAAAGCTTATTGAGCATATGGCTCCACTATTAGAGACTACTAAAAGGTTTGATACATGTGTCCATGCATCCCAGTCTCAACAACGGTTGCAAGTCACAGAAACAGTGGTCGATCACATTGGGACCACAGAAGACTACATTCAAGATAGGGATTATCTGGGCAGTAGAATGTAAAAATGACCCTATCCATGCCAATAGAATCAGTATGCTACACACTCTGCGGTTCATGATGACTGAGTAGTGTAGAGGTTTACAGATGGCCACAACGCGGTCATAAGCCATTAAACTGATGACAAATCATTCCATGCAGCCAAAGAAATGCATAGCAAAAAGCTGCGTCATGCATTCATCAAAGGAAATAGTATTCTTGTGAGAGAGGTTGTCCACAATCAATTTGGGAGCTGTGGTGGTAGAGAAACAAGTATCTGCGATGGACAAGTAGGTTAAGAAAAAGTACATAGGTGAACCAAGTGTGGGACTGGTCTTGATTGTCACAACAATTAATAGGTTCCCCAACACAGTGGCAGTGTAGAATAGGAAGAAAATGGTAAATACTATTTTCTGCTTCTCTGGATCCTGAGTCAGTCCAAGCAGAATGAATTCAGTCACATTATTTCTCATCTCTAAAACTCAAGTGGGGAGGACACAGGTGAAATCTAGTTAATATAAGAAAAGAACAAAGAAGAATTAATAGAGCAGAATTTGAAAGGTTTCTATAAAAGAAACACTGCTTGACTCTCTATAGTTGAACTTCTAACATACCTAAATTCAAAATTGTTGATAGCAGAGCTTTTAGTCGAAAGCAGTCCTATAATCTGCTCCAATTCATCTAAGACATTTCTTGCTCATGGCGTGTGTGTGTGTATGTGTCTGTGTGTGTGTCTGTGTGTGTGTGTGTGTGTGTGTGTGTGTGAGAGAGAGAGAGAGAGAGAGAGAGAGAGAGAGAGAGAGAGAGAGAGAGAGAGAGAGAGAGAGAGGAGACAGAGAGAGAAAAAAAAATAATGTCCTCTGTGCAGTAACACTTAAAAGAAGACATGAATGAATAAAAAAACAAACGTGTGGATTGAAATCAGAATCATTGGATAGAATTATGAGTTCAAAACTCTATCTGATAATTCTATTTGATTTTACCATTTTAGTGTGCAAATGCACGTGTATGATATAAAAACTCAAACTGCCTCCCTACCTTTCCAGAGTTAATATCTTGGGCGATAGTTACTATAATATCCCACTATAATAGTTACTATAATATCCTATTACAATACATACTAATCTGATAGAAACAATATAAACCTAGATTGTTCTGTTTCAGTAATTCCTTTCATAGACTCTAAAATTTTGAAGGAAGTCTTAATATGCATTGCCCACTCTTATATAAAAAGGAATACATTTTACACCTTTCCCAATAAATACTTATCCAGCATGCAAATGAATATAACCAATAAAAAAGAAAATTTCCTTGTGTTCTTACTATCTTTTAGAACAGTTCCAAGTATTTAGAAGACTTTTTTCCTGATATGAGATTTATATTTACTTCTTCTTATCCTACAAAATTGTTACTATTTCGGTCCTGTGAGATCAAATATTCAGAATTCTGATCTCCGTGTCTCTTCCTCTGCCTCTGTCTCTCTGTCTGTCAGTATCTCTCTCTCTCTCTCTCTCTCTCTCTCTCTCTCTCTCTGTCTCTCTCTCTCTCTCACACACACACACACACACACACACACACACACACTGACTCTCTCTCTCTCGACTGCCATCCCTATCAATGATTAATCACGAATGTCATATTCTCTATAAATTTTCTATTTTCCACAATTTTCAAAGGATTGCCTTTGTGGTTTCTCTTCTCTGAATATACTAGAGATCATTATAGTCCCTCTCTAAATATGTTACCCAAACTAAGCACAAAAATCTATGTGTGACATCAAGGGAAGAATTCATCGGAAATATCACTCTCTTGTACTGAATACCAAGAATCAAACACAATCCATGGTCCCATTAAAATGTCTGGTGCCAAGTCAGATCATTTACCTCATTGATTAAGCTCTAATGAAGACATTAATGGTTATCAAAGGTAATCACTTTATTTTTCACAGAAGAAAATTGATATCTAGGGAGCCAATTTCACTTACCCCAAATCATCCACATGAGTTGGGTTTTGGCCACTAGATCAGTTTCACATTTGTTATTCCCCGACTATGACTGTCTATCTTAAATTGGTTCTGTTCAATGGTTCAAACAGAATATCGGACTTTATATTCACTCCCACTAAATTAAATGTCTTCAGAGCCAATCACGGTAGCTAGTCAAAGTTAATTTCCATCCTGACTATCATCCAATATGTCAGTTTTCTAATCAATTTACAAACATGATGTCTAGTATCTATAATACTAGAAGGACTTATGTAAGGACTTACTTAAGTCCTTCATAAAATTGTTCAAAATAGAAAAAATACTTAGCACATAACTAATATTCCACAGAACAATATATACATTGTACTATGATACCTATACAATTGTGCGGAATAGCCTTTTCAGTTTTGATTATTACCATTTTATTGTTGAGACATGGAAAGGTAAAAGGAGTTACATGACTCATTGAAGTGACAAATATAATAAATATTAGAGGAAATAATATGAGGCTTCTATTTCCTCCTTTCTTCATGTCTACTGCTCAGTCCACCACACTACAATGCCACGAGGTACTCAGACACATTCTAGTTAATACAATCAATGTATTCATTAGTTATTGTAATTTGCATCCAATATTTTCTTTGTTCTTTTTTCAAATTTTAAAGCAAGGAGAGAATATTTGTTTTACTCTTCCAATGCTCTTACTTCTCTTCATAAATGTCAATTTTATTTCCCAGTGGACACTGTCAAGTTTATATTAAATATTTCTTTCAATCAATCCTTGAAATATTGAAAAGTTCTTAAAGAATATTTGTCATATCAGTATGATTTTAAAGAAATAGGGGAAAGACAAGGAGAGGAAAGGATAGGGCATAAGAGGAGAAAAGAGAAGAGCTGGAGGAAAGAGAGGAGAGGATGTAAAGGGAGAATGTAGACAGCAACACACTCTTATAGGCAAATATATGCAAACAAAACATAGCTAACATACATAAATATATATCCGGTGTCTAATTCATGGCATTGTCATGAGACTCAAATTGAATAATAAATTTAAATAACTGAAAATTACGTCATTATTAATTTAGACACTTTTCTGGAGACAGGTATAACGGCAGCTGGCAACCAAGCTTAACAATTCGGGAAGTGAAGTAACCGTAAGAAGATTTTGATTGAGAAAACTATTCCTTTTACTTTATTGCAAGATGACAAAGCTAGAGTTTGAGTCAGACAATCATAAATTAAGAATCAGACAGTAAGTGAGAGGTTTCCTAATCCTAACCAGTCATTTTATAATTGAGAAAAAAATCATACAAGAAAAGTTATTGGTCTGAAATTACTCTAACCTGGGGTCCAAACTCACATTGTATAACAGCAAGGTCAGTATTTGATCAGCTCTAGAAGTTCCAGCATGTGAGCTATAGTTTAATTGATTGAGTTTCTCATCTGGTAATTTAAAGAGAAAGAAAAATAAACATTGATTTAGCACCGGGAACTTTAAACTAATATCTCATTTGATGCCCACTAGAAGGCAGGTGCTATTATTTTCCCCATTTTGCAGTTGTGCAAACCAAGGAAGTGAATAAGTGATTTTTCACAGGGACACACAGTTATTAAGTACCATGGTCTTAATTGGAATTTGAGTCTTCCTGACTTCAGACTCATAATTACATTTGCCTTTTAAATAGCACTTAAATGCCCACTTCTATAATTGTAAATTTTTATATATAATCAACAAGATATAATTTCCATCATTTAAGAATACAGGTGTTATCCTTAGTTTACAAACAAGGAAACTAAAGAACATGAAAGATATTTGATTTTATAGTATCGAAAATAAGAAGTATATAATATAAGATTTTAACTCATTATTTCTAAGATAGAAAAACGTCCAGATTTTGAGACACTACATTTCATTCATTTAATAACAGGATACTCTGAGGATGAAAGGATCTTAGTCATTACTTTATAACCATTAATCAATATGCTAAATAGGAACGGTGGTTATTTGTCTGAAAATAGTAGGGAATGAGAAAAAGGGGCAAAATGTCAAAAAGTACACTTATTTAAATCTATTGATTATGACCCTAAGAGATATTTTTGAGAGCCAACTATATGTTCACAAGCTAATAATAGCAATAATAATAACTAAAATTTATATAGTGTTCTACGATTTTCAAAGTAGTTTTTAATTATTTCATTTTATCCACACAATGATTCAAAAAGATTGGTACTAGTATTATCACCATTTTACAGATAAATAAGCTGACATTGAAATAAGTTAAGTGAGTGTCTCAGGGTAACGTATTTAGTTAGTGTCTGAGTTTGGATTTGAATTCAGGTCTTCTTGATATCATGTCCAAACATTTGGCTACTTCAACACTCAATTGTCCAACTATAAACAAATATAAAACCATTATGTGTGCACAGTGCATGTCCTAGGAAAACTCTTCCCTTTTATTTTATTTTTTTCTCTGAAATTTTTCCCTTTCCCTTCTCTCCCTTCCTGTCCCTTCCCTTTGCCCTTTGCTTCCCTTCCCTTCACTTTCTTTCTTTTTTAATTTTAGAGGTTTCTGCCTCTCAACTTACCCTCCTACATTTTCTTAAATGAAAAACAAATTATTTGCTCAAGAAGATTATTAATAAATACACCAACACTGACAATAAGTCACTGGTAACTGGTAGAATGTGATTCCCTCTAAGGTCTTTAAAGAAGGGAAATGAATGAAGCAATGAATGACACATTGTTAAACTCTTAGAGAGCTGTCTCAGATGTGTCCCTGACAAGATGGCAAAAGAGGGAAGCAAAACTTTCCTGGAGCCACTGAAATTATACCCCTTCAGCACAATCTTACTCATAATATTAGCCCTTCTTTCCATATAATCTTTGTCTCTGTGTCTGTCTCTGTCTCTCACTCTGTATGTATGTGTGTGTGAGTGTGTGTGTGTGTGTATCTGTCTTTCTGAGGTTGTAACAGTGAGTGTATCCCACCTATCGTGCCTTGAATTTCATACTCTACAATTTGACATTCCCTGCTGTTAAAAGACAATCAAGTCAGTCCCATTGATCTATTGGACCCTGTATTCTAACTGAACACTCTCAACAGGCTCAGATCATATTCTAGTCAATCAAAATTCTGTCCCAGGCAAAAGCACCAATCTATGGATTGTGGCATATTACAATACCTATTTAAAATAGCATTAAAGTTAGTGTTATTATAAATTTATTTTTGCTTGCCTTTAGAGCCTGAATCATTCCCACCTTCCTTCTAAATTTCTAAAGATAATTGACCCCTGATGGGAAAATAAGCTCTTGAAATACATCAGTATTTTTTTCAATTGGTTGTTGTCCTTTATCTTCGAAAAGGACTAAAATGACATCACCATGATTAAGTACAGATCATCCCATTTCATATTTTTTTCAATCATGATTAATGGAGTACTAACAAATGAAAGATAAATAATATTAGGGAAGGGTCCAATGCTACCTGACAACTTTTGTGTGAGAACACACATATAAGTGACCTTATGAATGATAGAAACTCCCAGAAACTACTTTATTATGTATGAAATAATGACTTCATATGAGAGTACCCCCCCGAAGTAATTTTATTTTTACCTATTAAATGCCATGAAAGTGCTACAAGTGATGCATGAAAAGTACTGCATACTTTAGCGTTGCATTTATGTGCTTAGATTTTAGTTGGGAAAGTAACACATGTGTGAAGGTCATATCACAAATGAGGGGACATAATTCAGAAGATTTATTACTCAGAATCTGAAGAATAAATAATCTTTTGATCCCTAGACTTCAATCTTAAGTTATTTGATATCATTTTTCTACAATCAAGTATCTACTTTTAATCGGTTAGAGATGATGCTAATAGAGCATATTTTAATGTAATTTTATGTGAAATTCACAAGCAAGTGAATTAAAGTCTCTCTAAAAAGCTGGAAGCAGCTTGAAGAAAGCTGATTAGACAAGAAGTAGTAATGGTGATAATCGCAATTGAATTTCAAGTCAAATAATCCATACCTTTCCCTGACACTTGCTTTAATCCGCTTTAATTTTTATTCTTTCCTTCTTCTTTCCACCTCTTTGCTGTCTCCTTTTTTTCTGGCAAAATCCCATGGAGATACCTATCTCTGTTGTTCATTGCCTAATACAAGAAGATTTGCTTTTCCTTTAAGTAATCTTAACAAATATTTTTAAAAAAAATGTTTCCCCCATCTCTGTGTAATGTGCCAATAAATAGAGGCGACCTACTTACCTTGCAAGAGACATGGGAGGCCAATGATGTATGTGAAAGTAGAGAATGTTGCCATTTCTACATCTGTAGTGTAAATTAAATGAATACAGAAGGAAGTAATTATTCCATCTAGTCAAACAACTCAGAGATGTCTAAGAACTTTGATTAGTCTTCTGTAGTCACTGCTTTGGCATTGTCAGCTCCCTGATCAAAGAGCCTCAGTATTCCTTGCCTTTATTTGATGCCTAATAATCCTGAATCCCTTAGGCTGGTATAAAAATCCCTCCAGAATGTAAAGTCAGCCTTTCCATGCAACTTATATCACATATCTTGTCCTCTAATCTTCATTCCATCTAGAGTGTTTTGTAGAATTGTAAAGCAACCATAGAGAGAGTGCTGACAGGTGGGACATAGAGTAGTTTAGGGTGGTTGCTCTGTGAATAGAATGTTTGGCTTGGAGTCAGGAAGATATGTGTTTAAAGTTCACCTCAGACAATTTTTAGCTCTATGACTGTGATAAAGTCAATCAGTCTTAGCTTGCTTAGTAGTAACATGGAGGTAATGATAGCAACTACCTCCCTGAGTTGTTTTAAAGATCAAATAACGTGACATGCAAAGTTACCTACAATATTTAAAGCATGTTATAAATATTATGTTTTACCATTATTAGAAAAAAAAGACTAGTGATGAAAAGGTGCTAACCAGATATTGATAGAGGACCTTGGGAAATGAATTCAGGGAAGATCAGAGGGGATTAGGGAATAAACAAGAGAATCAGAATGAAAATAAAAATAGAAATAGATCATAGGACAATATTCACTGATTCATCACATCTCCCTGTGGCTTTTACCCACCAACCAAAATATGAGTGCTGATATAGTTACCTGATCAAGAATTCACAGCTGAACACTAGATCATTTTATCAAAATTCCTCATTTTAAGTATGAGGAATTTTAGTCCTAGAAAAGCTAAGTGAATCCCCCAAGGCTGTACAGGTGTCACAGGTGAAGAGTTGAGATTAATCTTGCTTCTGTTTCCAAATCCATTACTGTTTGCACAATACTACACATTGACTATCAGATACTTTTAGCTCATAATTTTATCCCATTTATTGATTCCATTTTCTTAATGCTAAAACAAAGAAGGCAAAATATGAATAAAAGCTCCAAAGTTTACCAAAACCATTGAAAAATCATTCTCCTTTCTTCATTTTTCTTAACTGGAGCCTGAAACGCTCTTAGTGATTTTACAACTCTGTATTCTGAAGTTTTGGAGAGGCTTCTACGAATGCAACATTTACAAGCTGAGTTTAATTTTACTTGTTTCTTCTGGAAGATCCAGTATTCCCCGAAGGTCAATGGAGACAGTTGGCATAGAAACAGATTGCTCACAATTTAAGATGTAAAAATATATTTAGAATGCCATAAATCTTAAATTGATCTCGCTAATTATTACCTTATGCATGTCATTTACCTTCTATTTTCACCTTTCCAATTCTTGCCTCCTTAGATTGGGATTCACCTACAAACTTCATCTTTAATCCTCTGTCCTTGGAAGAGGCAATGAACTTAATAACTACTTATTAAGGTCCCAACATGTTTTAGCCACCAAGCAAAGTACTGTCACATCTGAAGGAGTTCGATGTAACATCAGCTAAAACTACATGTTGGTGAGGTGGTAAGAGATCTGCATGTACATTCTGCTCTGCTACATGCTAGTATGATCCTAGAAAGCCTGGTCATGTAGTGCCTTAATTCCAGATGAAATTCTGTACGATTGTACGTTACAGAAATTTGGTGGTTTGTACTGCAGCGGACAATCTCCTAAAAAAAAATTCACTATTCTAACAAAATCTCAGCACCAGCCCACCAGTGCTCTCAAAAAGAAAAAAAAAGTTTAAACAAAAGAGATCATTTTGTTTAACAAATTGGACATTTATGACGTTTCTTGGACTACCATCTCATTACACATCTTTCCTGAAGACCCAGAAGTGACAGTAGGAGAGGTACCTACCTTTGACAGAATTAATGAGATGTTGTTGAAATTTCATAAAGAATATTTTCCCTTTTCTGTTACAATGAAGGTCAGAGCTGTGCTGTCTCTGATCTATATTCTGATTCACAGCGAACACGTAAAGGACAGAATCTTTCTTAGTCACACAGATATTGCATTAAAGTTCAGAAACTTAGGTAACTGATTCTGTCACCCGGGAAATAAGAGGCCACCCTCTGTGGGATAGTTGGCGACTTTAGCTCGTTTGACTTTGGTCAGTGAAGGAGCAAAGTTCCCTAACCAATTAGTGCCAGTCTGCCTGACTGCCAGGGTTTGGCTTAATTACCAGCTAAGTGAATTATATAGGCAATGAACTTTTTTCTACCATCTATAAAAGTTAAAAATAATTTCATTTATTGCATTGTTTCTAAAAACAATATCTCATTACAAATGACCTGGAAGGTGTCTTTTGAATAACCCAAATGTATTCAGAGACACCTTTCACAGGATTTTATGTAATTACAAGTTTGAAAACATTTATCAAAACATTTACAAACATAGAATGCCAGGCAATATACTATACCCTAACAAAAGAGAAAACAACCTATCCCTTTCTACCTGAGATATAAAGCACATATAGAGATAAGTAAACTTTATATGTCTATCTCTATATATGTATATATATGCACTTACACATATATGCATACATGTATACACACATAAACCTGTATGCATACACACATATGTGCATGTGTATGTGTATACATATAAATACATATAAATGTATATATACATACACATATACACTTATATAAACATACATGCATACATATATGTGTGCATGAGTGTGTATATATGCGTGTGTGTGTATATATATATACATATACATATATATATATATATATATATATACATGCATATACATTCATAGAAAGACAAATAGATAGATAGACAGACGGACGGACATGAAGAAGATAAATGGTAGAAATGCAGATAAGTGATAGCTCATTGTAGGTACACAGGCAGACATAAGTGTTTGATAGATAGGCAGAAAGATGGATGAAAAAATGAGATGGTAGGAAGAGAGCCAGATAGAAGGACATAGATAGTAGATGACAGATAAACAAATGAATAAATAGTAAGTAGACAGTAGATAGATTGACAAATTTGAACATTAGCTTCCCTTCAGCAAATAACTCGACAATAGATATTTTAAGTACCCACTATGTTCCAAACTTTGTAGCAAACGATGAGAATACAAAATTATATTTCCTGCCCTCAAGGAAGTATCAATAGAAAGGGGGAGAGTGGATACTCTTAAAACAAGATGTCAGGGACACCAAAATTCTAGGCTTCTCTCCCTTATCTTATATTTGGCTGCCTGCATGTTCCAACTAAATATGTTTCTCTCCAAGAACCTTTTGTGTTTCTCTTCAATGCTAGTATTTATAACATCTATTGATTATCTCCATTTTTTGCAGGATACATCCTGTTTGTACATGGTTGTTTGCATGGCGTCTCCTTCATTAGACGGTGAGATCAGATCCTTAAGGAGCTCAGGGTGTGTCTTTTGACAGTCTTTGATTTTCCATTGCCTAGCCAGTGCCGGCATAATAGGCCCTTAATATATACTTGTTGACTGACCAACAGAGAAACCTGGGAATATTTCCATGAATTGATGGAGCAAGAAGTGGTTCTAAAGAATAATTTATACAACAAGAAGAAAGCATGGATGATTTCGAATCCCCACCTTGATTTCAGAGGATGGAAGAATATATGCTATGCACCTCATAACAAAGAGGCAATGGATCAAATATTTCAAAAGAGATGGACAGCCAATACAGAAACATATTTTCTTTCATCATATATATTTGTTACAAAATCCTTTGTCTTTTCTTTTTTTGCCCTAATTTGTGGATTTGAAGTAAAGAAAGTAAATGCTGTTGATAATTTTTTTCCTTATTGTGTCAACATGTAATTATTTACCTTTTTCTGACTTTTACACTGTATGGGTTATGTGAATCATAGTCAAATTATATAAATGATAATATATCTCATTTCCTACAGCATAATAATGTTATATTATATTTATATACAATGAATTGTTTCCAATTCCCCAACGGAATAGTAATTCCTACGTTTCAGTTTCATTGATACAGTTAAATAGATGTTGCTGTCAACATTTTGGTACATATAATTCCCTTGAGATCTTTCATGTATTTCACTAGAAGTTATTTTACCGGGTTATGAAATCTTCAAATTTTGGTGACTAATTGTTAGGAATTCAAAAAATAATTACAATATTTATTTGTTTTAACATTCTTTTTTTTTAAATGTTGTATTCTATATTCTTTCCCTGCTTCCCACTCTTCTCTGATATGCTGAGAAGGGAAACCATAGGGTATCGCTTCTGAAAGTGTAAAGTGATGCAAAACGTACTCCATTTTATTCTTATACAGAAAAAGTCAAGCAAAATAAAGAAAGTGAAAAAATGAGTTTCAACTTTCACTTACCGTTCCTCAGATCTCTCTCTTTGGAAGAGGATAGCATTTTTCATCGTGGATCTTATGAAATTGTCTTGACTTATTGTCATTTTAGATTGGCATGTTGAAGTGCAAGCAGAAGGCCACAATGACTACTCCTTTGAGTGAGAAATAGAGAGTAATATGCAATGATTAGGGGTCTTCCCCCTTCCACAACCTCAGACTTGACTCTCAGAAGGCAACACTATTCTTGGTGACATTGTCGATTATCTTACCAAGAATCAGATTTTCAAGTCACTATCCAATATCTCCTCATCATTCCTCCAGCATGCTCCACTCCCTTTCCTCTTCATAATTAAGTATATTCTATCATCAATAAAATACAATTGTCATGAGGCCAAAAATTAACTTGTTGATTTTATTTAGTGTTCCTACCACTTTGCACAATGTCTGTCATTTAATGACTTCAACATAATTGTTTATCTATCCATCCATCTATCCATGTATCTATATGCTATCTATCTATCTATCTATCTATCTATCTATCTATCTATCTATCTATCTATCTATCTATCTATCTGTCTGTCTGTCTGTCTGTCTGTCTGTCTGTCTGTCTGTCTGTCTGTCTGTCTATCATCTATCTAGTTAAGTTAGGAAGAGAGGGTATGGACGGATTTAAAACCCAAACAGAATTTTGGGCCCTCACGATCAGTCTACCAGCGCTTATCTGCCTTGATTTTTTAAAACCGCATTGCTTTTAATTTTCTCACCCTGAGTTTTGTCTCTTTAATCTGGGCAAAAGGTGCAAGCATAGAATTTTGTCTTTAACAATCAGTCAATAACCAGATAGTAGACTTTTTGAGGGCATTTCCTCTGTCATTTATCAATGAAAACTTTCGTTTTCCTTTTCATTGCGTCAGCATTTTGTCATTCCCTAATAGAGTGCTAGAGTAGACACGGGCACGTGATTATCAAGTGACGGAGGCAGAATACATATCAGCCTAGTTCTTGAGTCCTCATACACATACTCTATGCACTATTGGATTCTTCTACAATAAATTAGCGTATACTATCTTCACATATAGTTTTAAAATTTTAATTTATTTCTTTCCTTTTCTCTAATCTCCTTCTTCCTATTGACATTCTCCCTTTCCTAGTGACCTGCCCAGTCTCAGTTTTTTGAATTTAATTTCCTCTTCTTAACTCTCTCTCTCTCTGTCTCTCTGTCTCTCTGTCTCTCTGTCTCTCTCTCTCTCTCTCTCTATCTCTCTCTGCTTTTAAACAATTGATTGCCTTAATTTGAATGGCATTCATTTTCAGTGCCCCATTGAAATTAATTGATTGAATTCACCCTTTTCTTACTCCATTCCTCATCTTACCTAAAATCTAATTCATTATTAAATCATGAGACCAAATTATTTGGAATTAATCTTTTCTACATTGTCTTTCTGGCTTTCATATGGGACAGAAATTCACATGATATTTCCATTCCAAATGACTATGCTCTTTTCATAATCTCTCAGAGAAACTAAGGAATGATGAAAGATTAACAATGGCAACAAAATTAAAAGCACAAATTGTCTCTTGCTTTGAGTCTTAGAAAGTAGTAGTGTTTCTCAGTGACACCCCATAATATCCTATGATTTGAGGGATGTTTTTCCTGTTTTCCCATCTTATTTCATCATTTCAAGCCTCAAAATATTAATCTCTTTTTTTTTCCTTTTTGTATGTAATATGTCATCCTTTGTCATCAGACACCTTACCCAGGGTTGATTTATTTTCCTTGTTACGATGCTGTTTAGATAGGGAGGCTTTTTAAGACAGAAGCACAAAAACAAATAAAAAATAAGCCATCTAAATAGCAGAAAACATTAATTTCATTTCTTCATTCTAACAGAATACATTTGATTTTCTATTGGGTTAGTTTGTTGTTTTTTGTTTGTTTGTTTATGTGTTCAAATAATGTTTTAGCATGTCCTCACATACAGAGTTATTTAAAAGAATGACAAAAATAGTTTTGTTTTTTTGAAATCCATTTTTTCTAATAGTGGGTTTGACATTGCAGAATGTTATGTGTATCTCTTAATCCACTGTTATTTTTTTGAATAATATTTTGCAATTATTTAATTTCTTACAAATGAATAGTAGCCTTTTTTTCTTGGCTGAATGAGTTCCCTTTGTTTGAGAAGTTTATTCTCTTCTATCAAGGGTATTATTATTTTTTTGCTTGCTTAAGTTATATTTGAAGTCTGAACCAAATGATTCCTGATGACTTAAAACTGGGATTTATTTCTATCACTGTTGTACGTGTTAACAGAGTATAGCTGTTGTTGGCTGCCTATACTTCTAAACATATATCCAGTGTAACTTATGAAAAAATACCCTTAAATAACTTTCATCAGCAAGACATTTGATCCTTCTATTATCTTTTCTGGAGTTTGTTTTGAGGGTGTGCAGGATAGTCAAGTCAAGATGAGATGGCTAATTTATCTTTTAGAAAATCGCTATAAAATATTTGTTTTTCAATATTAATCACTGTTTTGCTCCACAGCTTCTTCAAGGTGTTTTTCATTTCTCTAATTCTAAATGTGCAGATCAATGGATTTAATAAGGGAGTTAGAAAGCTAAAAAAATTATTGCCACCATTCTGTCAAAAGTGTAAATAGTGGGTTGCTGTGTATATACAAATATAAACAGTATGAAAAATAAGACCACAGCTGTGAAATGGGAGTTGTGTGATCCTTGAAGGCAGGAAATCTTTCAGTGTTATTTTTTTTTTAAATTGCCACTGCCTGACATCATATCCCATAGTTAATTGGCACCTGACAAATGCTTTTAATTGTTCAATTACCATTGAATACCCTTCAAATATGTGGAGAATTAAATCATACAACCTCCACAGCAGAAATGATTTACTTATATGTAGAGATAAGATTGCCATGTTTCAAATTCCAACAATACCTTGATCCTATACCTGTGCCTAGGCCAATATGTCTTCTATATAACATTTATCATTTTAATACATAAAAGTGAATCTACCTTGATCTTTTGAAACACATTTAGGAAATGAGAAAATGCATTTTGATTATTTTTTTTGCAATAGAAATGGCAGGTCTAGTCCACAATTTCCTAATGGAGTTTTTTTAACTCTGTATTTCTAAAAGTGTAGATAATGGGATTTCTCATAGGGATTAAAGTAGTGTAAAGTATTTCCATTATTTTATCAAAGGAGAAAGTAGATGGAGGATGTATGTACTCAAATATGCATGGAAGAGTAAACAGTACAACAACTGATTTGGGAACCACAGGTGGAAAGGACTTTATGCCAAGCTTCAGTATTTCATTTCCTCAAAGAGTATAGGATGACCCAATAAGACATAAGCAGGAGAACAAAACTAATTGTACGGATGAGTCCACTGTTTGTAATAGCCATGAGATCAAGGCTATGAGCGTCAGTACAGGCCAGTTCCAACAAAAGGTACAAGCAACAAATAAAGTGATCAATCACATTGGAACCACAGAAAGGCAACTGGACTATGAATAGGATCTGTGTTGATTAACGTAAGAAACCTCCACACCAGGCAACATAGACTAGTAGAACATGCAGGTTTTTGTTCATAATAGTGACATAATGCAATGGCTTGCAAATAGCAACATATAGGGGAAAGACCATGAACGTGAGGACAATCATCTCAGAACCACTAAAGAAATGTGCTATAAAGAACTGGGTCATGCAACTTTGAAAGGAAATGGTTCTTTTCACATAGATGAAGTCCACTATTACCTTGATGGCAACAATGGAGGAGAAACATGCATCAAAGAAAGACAAAAAAGCCAGGAAGAACTACCAAAGAGAGCCTAGGAGAGAGGGGGTTGTTGGTGATTGTCAAAATGATAACCAAGCTTCCCACAAGAGTAGCAGGGTACAAAAAGATAAAGATCACTAAAACTATTTTCTTACTATCTGGTGTCTGTGAGAGTCCCAAGAAAATGAATTCAATAACATAACTTTGATTTTCTATAATTGCAGGTTTATAGATCAATGAGTTGGTGATTACAGGAAGTCAACAAGGAAGAAATATCTTTAATGTGGATTACTTGACCTTTGTTATCAAGCTCTTGATGGTATACAAAGTTTCCCCATTTTGGGTGAAGCAAGGAAACACGTCTATGGTGAACAGATGGGAGTGAATAAGCCTGTACAGTGAAAATAGGGGTAAAGGTCATAAATCTCTTTCTCTCTCTCTCTCTCTCTCTCACACACACACACACACACACACTACACTACCCTACACTACACCTCGAATAGTTTCAGGTTTGTGTTGGGGCAAGAAGTGAGTAGGTTCTGCATTACCCACTGGTAAGGAAACATTGTCCTTGTAAGTGATATTGAAAATGCTAAGAGGAAAGGTCAATTATTCTCCTTCCTATATATCCCCTAAATCGTGACCACATTGCCAGAAATTTTTATCATATGTTACTGTGACTGAAGAAGTATACAGCTTTAAATTACACACATACATACACAGGTGTGTATGTATGTATGTATGTATGTATATATACATATGTATGTGTGTATATATATATATACATACAAATATATTCACGTATCACAACAAACTAAATCAATTCATGAGATCCAGGATCATCCAAAGGACCTTTAATGTAGAAACTTACAGCATGCTTAGTAATAGAAAACTGAATAAATCTCTTCAAAGTGTGTTTCCTTTAAAATAATAATAGATGTACATTACAATAAACAAATTATTAACATATTTAGGTCCTAATACTTTAATCTCATATCTAGGAGAAAAGGAGATGAAAGAGACTTCATGAAAATTATGTCAAGAATATTAGATTGGCAAAACCAGGAATTTAATGACATTATCATGTTGGATGTGAGATTATCAAAAAGTGGTAGCAAATAACTTTAAAAACTATCACATAAAATCAAAGTATTTGAAAGTCTAGTAGGGGATGAGACATTTACACAAGAATCTAAGATATCAGGTTTAATATAAGGGAATAAGAGAGTCCAATTGAGGATTCATAGAAGACATAACATTTAATCTGGGTCTAAAGGAAAAGAGGGTTTTCAATAGTGGAAATGTAAAAGAAGCCCATATCAGAAATGGGGAACTGGGTACAAATATGTGAAGGTGGGAGAGTATAGGACAGATAATAGTCCAGGTGGTAAGAACAATGCTTATTTGAAGGGTAGAAATATGAAATCTGCCCAGAAAGGGAAATTAAACTCATATAGGAACAGATTTTGGATGGAGGGTGGAGCCAAGATAGCAGAGTAGAAGAAGGGATCTGCTAGAGCTCTCCCCCCAAACTTCTCAGAAAACCTGTAAAAAAATTACTCAAACAAATTCTAGAATGCATGGTCAATTTTTGTAACTTTTGTGAGTATGTCATAAACAGCTGATTATATGTTATAATTCCTATTCCCACTCAGTTTTTCCCCAAGGTTTAACATATCTAAATTTTCTAAAGTTATATACATCTCCTTAACTTTTTTCTTATTTTAGTGTGAAAATACCTTAAAAAGAGTCTCAAAGAAAAAAATGTGAATTGGACACAAAATGAAAAAATTAAAGATATAAAAGTAACAGAGGAAATATTAGGGGGGAAAGAGTAATAAAAATCATGAAGCAGAATCAACACCTTGTCAAAAATAATGCTAAAAAATGCTGAATAAAATAAGTCCTAGAATTAGCTCCTAGAATTAGCTAAATGGTAAAAGAGATATTAAAAATCAGCAGAAAATAAAAGAATTCCTTAAAAATCAGAATATCCCGGATGGTAATGGAGTTATTACAACTCAAGAAAGAAAAGAATTACACAAAAATTATTATCAAGAAGTGTAAAATAATAACTCTTTGAGACCGCAAAAAATAATAAACCAAAGACAAAGGAATAAAATAAAAGCAAATGTGAAATATATTATTAGAAATACAATTGGGCTAGAAAAAAGATGAGTGAGAAGTTAAGAATTATTGGACTACCTGAAATCCAACACAAAATGCAGAGCAGAGGCATCATATTTCAATAGGTTAAAATGCGAAATTGCCCTGTATCTTAGATACCGTGGGTAAAATTGAAACTGAAAGAGTACACAGATAACCTGAAAGATATTCCAAAACAAAATCTCACAGAAAAATAACAAATTTCAGAGTGTCTAAGGCACAAAGAAAATACATCAAGAAGCTAGAAGGAAACAATTCATATATTATGGAGAAATAAGCAGTTCAAGGAATCTTTAGCAGCTTTTACCTAAAAGAAGCAGAGGACTTGAAATATGATAAGCAGAAAATGGATTAGAGTAAAGAGATACTTAAATTAGAAAGACTTGACAAAAAGGTATTACAACATTGGAGGCAAATGAGAGTAGGTAATTTGCTATGACTCCACAGTTAAAATTTATCAGTGATTGAATATAGACCATATCTTTAAGACTCGGAATTGAGGATTTCATCCACAATTTAATTCAATGATTTTTTTTTCATTTTAATGAAAAATAAGTTTATAGGAGTATGTTATCTTGAAGATGAAATGGAAAGCCTCAAAATGGCTACTTTTTAGAAGAAATTCATGAAACCTATAGTGTCTTAAATAAATTCTCTGTCAATCAGGCTTGAATGAAGATCAGCTTTTCAAATGTGGAAAAAGGAAAAATGAACTAGAGAAGTGAATTTCCATAATGGAGCTATGAGAAGTAAAATTCTGAATATTGAAATTAGCAACATAGATTCTGATTCCTAGATTTAATTTCTCTCAGTTTGATATTCTCTCTCTTTCTTTCTCAAACAACACATTTTTTTTTATTCAGGACCACTTTTCCTCTATCTCATATTTACAAGGTCAAAAATTTAGAAGTCTAAAAGGTTGTAGGCAGGGGTAGGGAACCTGTTGACTAAATCCCTTTGACTAAATCCAAACTTCACAGAACAAATCCCCTTAATAAAAGAATTTCTTCTGTAAAACTTGGACTCTGTTAATAGGACCCACCCAAAGACCTAAATGTTGCCTCTAGGCACCAGGTTCCCCAACCCTGCCCTAGGTCTTCTATAGTGCAAATCATTAATTTTATTTTTGACAAAACAAACACAGAGAAAGTTAATATTTTTCTCATCTTACACAAGAAATTAGAAGGAAAAATGGAATTTGATATCTAGCATTGGCTTCATGATGCCATAAAAGATCCTCTTTCAGGATTTTAGTACCTTCTTGTTCTCTTCTTATAAATTAGTTTATTTCTTTTCAGTTTTCTGCAATCATTTCTATAAGTCATAGATTTTCTCCCCTTCCCCATTCCCTCCTCCCTGAGAAGGCATGCAATCTTATATGGTTTTCTATACATAAGTTCTTATTAACTATATTGGAACATTAGACATGTTGCATAGAAGAATTAAAATGAATGGGGAAAATCACGAGGAAAAAACGAAACAAAATATAACAAAGAAAAAATATTCTGTTTTTTTTTCTGTATTCCACTTCCATAATTTTTTCTCTGGATGTAGATGGCATTTTACCCCAAAAGTCATTGGGAATGTTCCAGGTCCTTGCATTACTGTGAAGGGCTAAGTCTGCCAGAGAAATTCTTCACACGTTGTAGTTGTTACTATGTTCAATGTCTTCCTGGTTCTGTTCTTTTCACTTAGCATCAGTTCATATAAGTCCTTCCAGACCTCTCTGAAGTCTTCCTCTTCATCATTTCTTATATCACAATAGAATTCCATTACATTCATGTACCACAATTTGTTCAACCATTTCCCAATTGATAATCATCCCTTTGTGTGGGGTACAGAGACCCTTATCAATAAATCAGAGACTCAGAGCTATCAGCAAAAAGAATAGTTCATTTATTGACTTTCTTGAGAAAGAGCTCCTTCAGAGTACCCAAAAGATGGTGCTGAACAAAGAGAGTGGGTCTGTGTCCTGCTCAGCAGATTATATAGGTCCTAACCACAATCTCCTCCTTCCTAGCTCCCTTCCTCAGGGCTCATTAGTGCAAGCTCTGAGGGTGCAATCTGTTCACAGCAATCTACCCCAGCAACAGAGTACAAAGACAGTCTCTCAAATATGCTTGGAGATAAAGACAGGCAAGAAGTTTTTGCAAGAGTAAACAGTTTTAGGGGGGAAAAAAGAAAAAAGGGGGGGTATTATTCCTTCCTGCTACATGCCTAAAATCAAAGGGGAGGGGAAGTCTGGAAAAGTACAGAATATGTTAAAATATTTCTTTACAAGGTCAACCTGCTACAAATGTTTCAACAGTCCAAGAAAAAATTAATTCTTTGAGGAGATTTCACTCCTAAGAGACCCTTAGAGATCGTCTATCACAATCCCTCCTCTTATCTATTATTCTTTGAAGACTCCTCACACCATTCTTGATATGCTTCTTCCATCAAATTGTCTTCTCTGCCTTTAAGCTCTTTTCGACCTCCAGGGTCCACTGGGATCCCCACCTGACTTTTTAAAATCATAAGTTGCACATACCGTTCTGCCTTTGCTTCTAATCTCATCATTTTAGCCAGGGTATCTTGAACAATTCGAGTAATTAGCTATATCAGGCAGCAGAGACACACAGGGAGTAATATTATGCCACAAACTTCAATGAACAGAAACCATAGAATTTGTTTCCACCAACTTCCTCCAAACCAAGACCACCATGACATATTAAGAGAGAAGACCAAGTCCGGATGCATGCACAGGCAATTTTCCTGATATTGTCTGCTATATTTTTCAAAAAGTGACCCTTACCTCCTAGCTTCAGACAACACTTGGAGACATTCACTTTCTCACAAATTCCACCTTCTTCAGTCAGGAAATAATCTAATTTTAAGCAATGTTGCCTCTCTACTTTGAGTTAATTGGTCCACCAACAAATGGAGAGCTTTAGTTAGTTATTATTTCCACTATAGCTTGGAGGTGCATAATCCTAGGTTCTACATCCCCATCCTGTGAACATGTTTCTGCTTCATACACTTTAATGATCCTTTCAGGTGGCCAAGTATCACCCTATCTATTAGCATTCCTCGTCCTAGCAATGGATGTGTCTATAGTCCTCCTTGATCTCCCTAGATCATCATACAACTTTACCCCTAAGTGATCTCCTTCTTGACTTGGTAGGAGAAAGAATTTGGTTCTAATTAGGCCTATGTAACAGATCCCAATTCAGTCCACCAGGAGGTCAGTGTAAGCAGTAAGCCCTCAAATCCAATAAAGTCCTTTTAATGAAGGATTTCTACCTTGAAATAGCTTTTGCCCATAAGCAAGTGGATAATACTGCAAGTCCTCCAGACTCAGTGGTTCTCCTCTCATAAATGTTGAGCTACACCTCCACAATTGCTGCTTCTCTTTCCAAGTACAATTATATAGCTTCCTAGTTTTATTATCTGCACTCCAGAATTCATTAAACAACATTCTTGTCCCATTCCTTTCCCATCCCCGTTTCAGTCTCTTAATTTCTGTATTACCCTCAGTACTATTAGCTTCCATACAATGCTACAACTCTGGCTCTACACATACTGATTTTGGTCCCTTAGCAGCAACTCTGAATCTACAACTGCTGTCTGTATGAGGTTGGTATATGGTATAATGAGTGCATTTTACTACAGTACCATTTCTACAAGTCACCACAGTCAGGGTCTACCTTCCTTTATACTTGGTACAATCAAGGGTACATAATGACAGGCTCCCAAGTTGACACTCTGGCCTCTCTGTAAATGTCCATTCACAATTACTTTCCCCACACCATTTCCCTTCTCCTGTTTGAGTCAAACTATATTGGCCCTGGACAGATTCTGGCAGAGGGCAGCGATGTTCTTCATATTCTGCCCAAAAGCCAGTACCATTATGTACCTCAGTTCTGTTGCTGAGAAGCCACTCAGGTTCCAAAGGCACTGTGATTCAGGGCCAAGATTCTAATTGTTGAGGCCCCCCACATATTCAGGCACTAGTGAGGTTAAAACTACCTGCTATCCCCTCAATTAGCTGCTAAAATTTGTTTCCTTCCTCTTGCCAGAGGACTTGGACTGGAGTAGGGGCTCCACAAGATAAGAAAGAAAGTACTAGCATTGATAATAAAGAAATCCCTATGGTGTTGCACTATTATTACAAGTAAAATGGCTATGCAGAGGAATGGAGACATGAGTAAAAATACCCGTAACTAGAACCAGCAACAACAAGGATGAGATTAATAGACTCAATAATATGAAAAGTCTCATAGGTAGGGATAAATCAAGGTTCATGTATCCAGTCTGTTGGCAGCCCCACCTGAGGCATATCTTTACTATCTCCAGTCCTTCAGTATCTGCAGAGTACCTACACTCTGTTGGAGGAGTTACCAGTCCTTTAACTCGGAAATGATGAGTCCAACCTTGCTCCTTAGTTTGTATTGCTGTGTCAGAAGTCAGTAGGACTTGAAATGGTTCGTCCCAGGACAGAGAAAGCTTCTCCTTCCAAGTACAAATAAGTACCCAGTCATCAGGTTGGTACTGGTGAAAAGGAAATCCCAGAGGTGGGGTATGGGCAATCAACCCCTTTTTCTGTATTGAAAGTAAAGTTCTGGCCAAAGATTGTACATATTCTCTCATAAATCTGACCTTATTGGGAATAGTGGGGCTATCAGTAGTTGGGTAGATGTACCCATATAAAAGTTCATACAGGGACAGTCCAATGTCACTTTGGGGTTTAGCTCTAATCTTTGACAAGGCTAAGGAAAGACATTTAGTCTATGGAAACTGAGTTTCTTTTTTTTTATTTCTTTTTCATTTTAAAATTAGATGATAGATATTTTATATTTTTCTTTTTTAAATTTAACATTCATTTTCACAAAATTTTGGGTTCCAAGTATTTTCCCCCCTTGTCCCCTCCCCCACCCCAAAACACCAAGCATTCCAATTGCCCCCATCACCAATCTGCTCTCTCCTCTATCATCCCTCTCTGCCCTTGTCTCCATCCTCTCCTCAGTCCTGTAGGGCCAAATAACTTTGTATACTCTTTTAGCTGTATTTCTTATTTCATAGTGACAAGAACAGTACTCGACAGTTGTTCCTAAAACTTTGAGTTCCAATTTCTTTTCCTCCCTCCCTCCCCACCCACTCCCTTTGGAAGGCAAGCAATTCAATACAGGCCAAATCTGTGTAGTTTTGCAAATGACTTCCATAATACTCGTGTTGTATAAGACTAAC
>CM052677.1:250994-263494 GCA_028533205.1 Lagorchestes hirsutus
CAGGGAGCTGATCTGCTGATCATGCTTTGACTTCAAGTCTCTCATTTCTCTTCCCAGCTTTTCCTCTATCTCTCTAACTTGATTTTCAAAATTCTTTTTGAGCTCTTCCATGGCCTGAGCCCATTGAGTGGGCTGGGATACAAAAGCCTTGACTTCTGTGTCTTTCCCTGATGGTAAGCATTGTTCTTCCTCATCAGAAAGGAAGGGAGGGAATACCTGTTCACCAAGAAAGTAGCCTTCTATAGTCTTATTTTTTTCCCCCTTGTCTGGGCATTTTCCCAGCCAGTGACTTAACTTCTGAATATTCTCTTTGCAGCCACTTCACCTCCAGATCCTCCCAGCCAGCTCTTGGGGTCTGAGATTCAAATGCTTCTTCCCAGCCTCAGGGCTTTTGGAGGGGGCGGGGCTGCTATTCAGTGTGAGATCAAGTTCAGGTGCTCAGGTGGGGGCAGGGCCACCTCACGGGCTCAGTTCCCTCAAGGGGTTTATGCAGAGACCTTCAAGAATGGATCCGGGCTCCTGCCTGCTTGGGGAGCCCTGGTCTGCTGCCATCTCCACTGCTGCCTCCCGAGGGGGCCTGAGTTATGGTGGCACCCCACTCCCCTCTCGACCTGCTAAAGAGACCCTCTCACTGACCCTTGTCACCTGTGGTTGGAGGGACCCGTGCGGCCGCTGGAGACTCTGTCCCTGAAGACTGCTTGGATCTGGTCTTCTACGTGCCGTGGCCAACGCAAGACTGGGCTCGGCTCCGCATCTGCAGCGCTACGGACCTTTTGCGAGAGGTTTTCAGGCTCTCTGGAACAGAAATCTCGTCTGCTCCGTTGTTCTGTGGGTTCTGCTGCTCCAGAATTTGTTCAGAGTTCTTTTTTTACAGATATTTTATGGGCTGTGGGTTCAGAGCTAGCATATATGCGTCTTTCTACTCCACCATCTTGGCTCTGCCCCGGAAGCTGAGTTTCTAAAGCTAATTTGATCAGCTGCCTTTTAATTTCTTGATTCATCTTTTCTATCTTGCCTGAGCATTGTGGGTACCAGGGAGTATGGAAGTCCCAAGATATCTTGAGGGCTGTCATAATAGACTGGAGTGTCTTTGAAGTAAAGTGTGTTCCCTGATTTGAATCTATCCTCTCTGTCAGACTGTATCTGGGAATGATTTGTTTTGAAATAATCTTACTTACCGTTGAAGCAGTGGCCTGTGCCATAGGGTAGGCCTCCACCCAAGAGGTTAGATGATCTACTACTACTAGGAGGTATTTGAGTCTATGGACAGGGGGTAGCTTGGTGAAGTCCACCTGGATACTTTAAAATGGCTTAATACCCAGAGAGCTCCCTTCCCTGGGTGCCTGGCATTGAGCAGTCTTATTTGTCCTTTGACAAATAATGCAGCCATCCACCATCTGATGGGCGAGGGTATAAATTCCACAAAACACAAATCGGGTCAAGACTGTATCACAAAGGTTTTGGACATCCCAGTGACTCCCCTGATGTAGGTGTTGTAAAACTTGCTTCATACTGACATTAACAATCACCTCTCTCTCATCTGGTAGGAGGCACTTCCCTTAGGCATTTTTTATGGCTCCTAAATCCTGGGCCACTTTCTTCTCATCCTCAGATAGGCTAGGTGGGTGAAGATTTGGGGGAAGGTCAGGAACTAAAACTAATATCTGATCCTCCCTTATTCCATACTCCCCTTCACCAACCTGCTTCGCCTCCATATTAGCTAATGGCTTCCTTTGGGCCCCAAATGGATACCCGGGCTGATGTCCATTTATATAAACTACGGCTACATCTTCAGGCAACTAAATTTTCAAGAACCTGAGAGAGGAGGGTGACAAGGGTCAGTTCTTTCCCCTTACTGTTTTTCATGCCCCTTTCTTTCCAAATTTTTCCAAATACATGTACCACTCCCCAAGTATACTTGGAGTCTGTATATATATATTTCCTCTTTTTCCTCTTAAAAGTTTTAAAGTTTGGTTCAAGGCATACAATTCGCAGGTCTGGGCCTGATCAAGTTTTTGGCAGCTTAGCTGCTTCTACCAATGCTGCTCTATAGCCTTCCACAACAGCATACCCATTCTATCTCTGTCCCTCCACTACCCTGTAGATAAATTAACTGCCACAGGGATGGGAGACTCTTGCAGGTCCTCTCTAGTTTTAGTCTGATAGATGTCATTTGCATACAACAATATTCTACCTTCTTCTGCTCCTGGTTAGGTAAGGCTGACAAGAAAGAGACTGGATTCAGGTTAGGGTCTTGTGATAATACCAAGTCATCCTTCTCTAAGAGAATGACTTCTTACTTAAGAATTCGTGAGTCTGTCAACCACCTGCCTGCCCTCCGATTCAGGATAGAATGGACCTGATGATGAACACTCACTATCAGGCCCCCTCCCACACGTCAACTTTCTACTTTCTTTTACCATAATTGCAGTGGCAGCAACTGCTTGAATACAAGTGGGTCATCTCTGGGCTACAGGAACTAGAAGTTATGATAGGAAGGCCACTGGTCTTCTTTGCCCCCCCTCTCTTACTAGAGCTAGAGGGCCACACCCTTTTCACTCTTTACAAATGAATGTAAAGGCTTTTCTAAGGAGGGCAGGGTAAACCCGGTGGTGGGGGTGAAGAGGGAGGGGGAAATAAGAAGATTGTCTTTAATTCCTGGAAATTCTCTTGTCCCTCAGAATCCCATTGGATAGGATCTGGTCCCTCTCCTAACAGATGACTATACAGTGACTTAGCCAGTACTGCATATGAATCAATCCAATTTCTACATTACCCAACCAGACCTAAAAATTTTCTAAGCTCCCTTCTTGTTCGGGGCAAAAGAGTTTGTAGGATTTCTGATATCTTATCTGGATCTAGTTTCTTGCTTCCTTTACTGATTCAGTGCCCCAGATATTTGACTTCCTTTTCAACAAACTGCAATTTACTCTTAGATACTTTCAAGCTCATGCTTCCCAGATAATTCAAAAGCTCAATGGTAGCATTACTGACTGTGCTTCTCCTTTCCCCTGCAATTAACAAATCGTCTACATATTGGAGAATGATGGTGAAGGGTGGGATTCTAAATTTTTCTAGGATACTCTCCAAAACTTGACCAAATAGGTTTGGTGACTCAGTATACCCTTGCAGGAGGACACTCAACTGGAGTTGTCGCTTTCTCCTTGTGTCTGAATCCTCCTACTCAAAAGCAAACAGATCTCTGCTTTCTGGGTCAATGGGGCAGGTCCAAAAGGCATCTTTCAGATCCACTACACTAGACTACTCACTATTTTAAGGGACATTTCCTTGGAGGGTGTAGGTATCCAGTACCACAGAGTATGAAGGGCAGATAATCTTACCGATTTCTCTCAAGTCCTGAACCAACCTATAAGAGCCCTCTCCTTTACTCATGGATATTATTGGAGCATTATAAGGAGAACAACAATGCTCCAGCAACAGCCTTCCATCAGTCCCTGTATTGCCAGTTTAAGTCCCTTCCTCCCCTCCAAGGGTATGGGATATTGTTTTGACTTTGACTACCATATTCGGGTCCTTGAGTCTAATCTTTATGGCAGTAATATTAATCCATCCCTGATTCTGAGGTTGAGCCCAGACTTGGGATTCAATCTTATTCTCTTCCTCTTCTTTTAATACCAATATTCTCTTGAGGATTATTTTTGTCCCTTGAGGGACCAGTTGAATGGATAACTTAGTTATAAGGTCTCTCCCTAGCAAATTAACTCCTTTCTCAGGGATCAATAGAAGCTTTCCAATACCTTAGTTTTATCATGCTCAAGTTCTAGGACTTTACTAACAGGTACAGGAAAGTTTTCTCCTTTTGTTCTTGAGATCAGTAATACCTCTGGCCCGCCTCCACCCCCACCCCCACCCCCAGTCTTATTCCTTTTGGCACTGGTGTTGTTGAAGATCTTGCAGCTCCAATATCAATTAAAAATACAATCTCCTCACCTAATGGCCCCACCCTCATATTTATCAAGTGTTTGGGGTGGGTTTGATCTATGAACCCCTGATACCACTAATCTTCCATTTTCTGATCCTTACTCGGTTGGGAGCAGTCCAGTTTTAAATGGCCCTCTTGGCCACATTCTCAACAACTAAGTGGGGTCCTTGGACCAGCCCTTCTCCCTTGTCCCATTTCAGGGTGGGGCCTGGGGCACCATCCAGAAGATTGTCCCTACCTCCTTCCTCCTCTCTGAAACCCTAAACCTGGGTGCTTCTTTACTGTTCCTGCCACAGCCTGATCTGTCCGTAGCATAAACTTAGTCTCTTCGTCCTATTGTTTCAAGGTTTGTAATATAATCCAGGAATGCTTGTCCTGCCCTTTGTTCTCTTCCTCTCCTCTTGCTCCTTCACTTTCTGGGCCATTTCCAAAAGTTCTTCCAGGGGTTTATTCTGCCATCCTTCTGTCTTTTGTAACTTTTTATTAATATCAGGTCATGAATTAGTCACAAAATAAACCTAGAGGAAGCTTTGAGCCATAGGATCCTCCAGATTAAGGCCTGAGAAGTTTCTCATACTCTCTTTTAGTCTGTCTAAGAACTCCAAAGGGACCTCCTTTCTCTCCTGATGCACTTCCTGTATCTTGTTTAAGTTCTGGCTCTTTGGTACTGCATTTCTAATTCCCTGAACAATGATCTCCCTGAGTTCTCTCATATTTCCCCTGTGAGTTGCATTATGATCCCAGTTAGCTTCCTGGAGAGGAGACTTCTTCTCACCTCAGGGATGCCCTTGGACTATCAGGTATGCATAATCTCAAACTTTCATAGCAGTCTTCCTAATCTGCCCTTGTCCTTCCCCTATGAACAGGCTATCTAATGTTGCCATCATCTCTCCCAAAGCATATATACACATTTGGTCCTAAAAACTGATTAGCTTAATCAGCGACCCCAGAGGGGTCCTCAATTAATTTCTTTATATCCTCTTTGAAACCCCTAATTTCTGTACTATTTAGGAGAGCATTCACATAATCAATACCTCCCTGGGCTAATGGGATTTCCCTCAACAGGAATCTCTTAGTACTCTCAGGGAGAGGAAAGTTTTCTTGGTCTTTGAGCAATTGCTTGAATTCTTTCCTGAGAGACATTTAAAGAATGTCATTTGACCCCACCATATCAATCAGATCCTCTCTGTAGCTTCCTCCCCTGGGATGGGGGTGAGCAAGAGGTTATTGGAGCCTGTACCCAGGTGAAGGCCAGTGGAGAAAGGTAAGGAGGAGGAAGAGCAAGAAGTGGGTCCTACTGGAGAGATAACTGTTTATCCTCATCCTAGTCCTTAGGTTTCCCCTGCACAACAAACTGACCTGCTGAAGGCAGCCAAAGAGCTGCATAGCAGCTTTTGTCCTCCTTAAAACACTCCTTAGAATTAACATACAGGTTCAATTTTGGCAAACCCAGTCCTCAGAGGATCCATACTTTGGCCACAAGACATTTCCTCTGAGTTGAGTGTCTGCCCAAACAAAACAACAATACATAATCATCTTCTTCTTATCCTAATCCCTGTATTTTGGAAGTTCAACCCAATTACTAAGTCTAGATCCTAAGGGACTATCAGCTGGCACATGCTGTAGCTTTTTCTTGTCTCCACTCGATTTTGAATTTCATTTCCCCATCCTCTCAGATGACTGCTTTGCCCACTCAAAGAGTGTAGGCCAGCTCGTAGGGTTTCCCCTCATGAAACTTCAGTTTCCTCAGAAATCTTACAGACTTCTCCACTTAGATTCTGGGGAACCCAGCCACCCAGAGAATTGCTGTTCCAGGCTTGTGATAGCTTTCAGGCTCGTCTTGCTTAGGTTCCAAACCTTCTCAGCCCACTTAACTGGATCTGTGTGTATAAACTTATGTGACTGAAAATGGCTTTCACTTCATATGGTGTTCTGCATACCAGTGCTGTAGAACTTTCATTTTGCAGCTCTGAGATCTCTCTTCCTGTTTTTCCCTCCTCAGGGGAGAGTCCCAAATCAGCTAAAACTCAGAGGTCACCAGAAAAGTCTGGCGCTGTGCATGTCCCTGAATTTAGGTTGGGGAAGTCCCCAAAAAGGCGGTGCAATTCCAGACAAGCCCCCAAAACTGCGTGGGGTATAGAGAACCTTATCAGTTAATCAGACTCAGAGATATTAGCAAAAAAAAAAATAGTTCATTTATTGACTTTCTCGAGAGCGGGCTCCCTCAGAACACCCAAAAGATGGTGCTGATTAAAGAGAGTGGAGCTGTGTCCAGCTCAGCAGATTATATAGGTCCTAGTGGCAAAATCCTCCTGTCTAGCTCCCTTCCTCAGGGCTCATTGATGGGAGCCCTGGGGGTGCAATCTAGTCACAGCAATCTACCCCAGCAACAGAGAACAAAGACAGCTTCACAAACTTTCCTAGAGACAAGGACAGGAAGAAAGTTTTTTGTAAGAGTAAACAGTTTTCCAAAAAAAAGAGAGGGCAGGGAGGTGTTTTCCACCCTGCTAAGTGCCTAAAAACAAGGAGTGAAGGTGGGGAAAGTACAGAATTTGTTGAAATATTTCTTTACAGGGCCAACCTGATGCAAATGTTTCAACAGAGGAGGAAACAATTAATTCTTTGAGGAGGCTTCACTCCTGAGAGATCCATGTCTCACACTTTCAATTTCCAGTTCTTGGCCACCACAACTAGAGCTGCTGTAAATATTTTTGTACATGTGAGACTCTTTCCCATTTTTATGATTTCTTGGGGAAACAGTCCGAGAAGAGAAAGTGCTGGGTCGAAGGGTTTGCACATTGTTGGAGCCATTTGGGCATAGGTACAAATTGCTCCCCAGAATGGATGGATCAGGTCTCAGTTCTGAGAGAGATGAGGAGATTGTGAAGATTTTTCATAATAAAAATATGGGGAATATTGGATTTTTGAAATAAAATTTCTCTTCCATAAGGTCCCTCTCCCTGGATACCTGAGTTTGCCTGTAATCCAGGCAATTGTGTTGGGATAGGTGAAGATTTCCCGGGGTTTGCCTAGTTTTCCCGTGCTTAGATTGTGAGCCTGCCTCCCAGCCAATGGAGAGGTGGGATAGTGGGGAGGTGGGATTCTCTGCATCAGGGTATAAAAATTGTGCTTCAATTTCTGTAAGTTGCCTCCCTCTATCAGGTTCCCCAACCTGGTGGAAGGATGCCCCTTTCTCGAGAATTGTAATAAATCCTTTTCTTTCTGTTCTTATTGAGAAGCCTCTTCATTTATTTAAGATTTTGAGTAAGGGTCTTTTTATCCCACACAGTTGGTGCATTGGCAGGGAATGCCTTCTAGTGGCAACTCCTTCCCATTTGGATCAGGGGGAGGCACCGGTCAGAAAGCTTTCTCTGATAGTCCCTGACCTAAGGGGGAGGAATTCCTGCCCTGAGGGGACAAAGAGGTACTCAGAGGAACAGACAGAAAACAAAAAGAAAAAGAAAAAAAGAAAAAGAAAACAGAAAAATAAATGGTAAAATAAAGAAGAAAGAGTAAAGGCTCCAAATAAGTGAGGTGAAGAGGTGAAAGCAAACTCTGGCTGGCAGAGGAGACAGTCGTTGAAAGTTGTGCATGCATAGCCTGGAGGTAAGCACTCAGGGGTATGGAGGTTTATTCGTTGAATCTCAGACTCGGGAAGTTCGGTGAAGGCTTATGTCTAAATTTTTGGAATCCAGGTAAAGGATTCAGGAAAACCTCAATGGAAGGACACTGCTGAGTGGCTTCAGGGGGACTGTTGGGAGTTAGGGCGACCTCTCTCGGAAGGTTTTGTCTTGAGCGAAAGAAAAACCTTCTTTGTCTAGTGCTTGTGAGGGACTTGAAGTCCAATGGGAAAAGAGCAGTCTAAGCCTGTCACTTCGGAGCAAAAATTGAATGATATTGATATACCGGTAAATAGCCCCTTGGGGAATAGACTTTAGAATTGGAATGAAGTAACCAAAATATAGGGAAAAAGGAAAAGAAAAATGATATGATATTGTTGTTTTATGTGGGGTGGAGTAGATGTAGGAGGAGTAATATGGCCCAAAGATGGGTCTTTAGAAGATTGGGTATGCTAAAAGTTGAATCTGCATGTAAATGCTAAAAACCCCTTCAATTCAGAGGAAGGCACTTATGCTGCCCTTTGGATGCCAGAAGCCCAGCAGATGGTATTGAAAGGGAAAAGAGGGGAGGGAGAGGAGAAAGGATCTGCTCCTCTCACTCCCTCCTCCCTGAGCTTTGGGCTTGGTGGCTCCACTTTCCTCCTCCTCTGAACCTAAAGAAAAAGGGGTGGAAGACTTACATATTTCTAGTGAGGTACATGGTCCTCTGTTTAGAGAATTGGAACAACTTTTAAAAGATCAGGAAAATTTACTCTTGAAAATGAAACCAAAAAAACATCCACTGAGTTATTTTCTTAGAGAGGTCCAGTCACTTCAAGGAGGCTTGATTTATGTTAATGCACCTCTTAGTGCAGCTGAGGTGAGAAATTTTAAGAAAGAAATAAAAGCCCTAATGGCAGGCCCACAGGGCTTATCACAGCAATTAAATCAGTTTTGGGGGACCTAATAAATATATATTGGGAATGAATTAATGAATGATTTAAATATCTTATTCTCTCAAGAAGAAAGGGACATGATAAGAAGGGCTGCTATGATAGAATGGGAAGTCTGGCACCCACCCATGGCCGGGGTAGTGCCAGCTGACCAGAACTACCTAACTCAGGACCCTTGGTGGGACCATAATAATGAAGCCCATAGAATCCATATGCAGGACTTCAGAGAGTTAATTATAACTGGCATTAAGAATGCTGTTCCTAAACCCAATAACATTAAACTACAATTTGTTACCAATGCCTGACCAGTTTTTGAAGTTGAAAAGGAAGATTTATGGTACTTTGCAGAGTACTTGCATAGTAGCTCTATTAATTAAATTGTGAAGTTAAATTAAATAGTTAGGTTTTTAACTTCTAAGTTTCTTTTTTACCAAAGAGGTACTGCATATAGGATTTCTTTAAAATACAAAAGGAAGAAAGGAATATGGGTGGGATGTGTTTAGACTTTGTGCCCCTCCTTCCTTTTCCCACTTAAGAAAATGCTTAGTTTGATCAGGAAACCAACAGACAAAAGTTATGGAAGGTTATTGGAACTAGTTTGCTGTGATTTGCAAGTATTATTAAATTATTTATGCCCTTTTGCCTGGGTAAAGAGTTTTTTTTTTTAATTATACAGGAGTGGCAGGCAATTCTCTACCTTACCTGAAGAAGAATCAGTAACGGAAATTAGCAGAGTAAAAGACAGGTAGTTTGGAGTGAAAAGTTGGGTTTTGATTTAATGAGATCTAAAAGCTAAAATTTGTAATTTATGTTTAAATTAGATAAATATATTTGATACCAAAAGGCTATATGTGTAAAAATTGCAAATACACTTTAGAATTTTGATGAGATTTCTTTTAGAAGTATTAACTCTGTCCATGTGCTTAGGCTACGTTCCCCCCCACCATGTGATTTAAAGGTTGGAGTGAGACCCCGAGACTGCTGGACTTGGGAGGGGAAGGAGATGGAAGAGGGTTCTGTAGCTCTTCAAGGGTGTAGAGTAAAAAGAAGAGGAGGGTTAAAATGTTTTGTTTTGTTTTGTTTTTAATGTAAGTTTAGGTTTGATATGGTTTCAAGTTAAAATCTATCCTGAAGGAATAATAGGCAGCATCTGACAATACTCTTCCTATCAGGATCAAGCAGAAAGATATTGTTATTTGGCATTTAGAAATTGCATTTTTAAATTAAAATGAATTGGATTGTGATTCTTAAGCCTGTTCCATCTAAGGATATATCAAGTAGATTAAAAAGTTCATTTCTGTTTTTAATAGAGAAGTTTTAACTAAAATTGGTTTTTGTTATGAATAAAGCATTTACAAAAGTATTTAAAAGGAAACTTATGGCTAAATGTGAAAAGACCTTGGGTTTTAGTTCATGTAATTTTTGTCAATTAGGTTCACAAAGGGTTTTGTGATAAATTGTAAACTGTTATTAAAAGGAGGAAGATATTTGTTGTATTAAGCAGTGCTTTATAAAACCTTTTGCATGATTTTTGAAAGGTTCACCTATCAAATTTATATTTGCAAGCTAAACTGTTATAAGAAAGGAGATCAGGAATTTTACGGTTCCAGGTAGCTCTCTGGAAAATTTTAGGAAAACTTCCTGGTCCCATTCCTTCCCCCTTTTTATTTGGAAGTTCAGTCATTACAGAAGGATTTCTTAAGCTCTAATTTCAATTGGAGATACTTAGAGAAGAGTTGTTAACTATTTCTTTTTGTGAAGGAAAGGAGGAACCCCAGTCCCATCTAGGGGCCTCTAAGATTTGAAGAGTCTAAAATGAGCACCTAAGAGGTGTGGCCCTTCACTTTGTTAAAGTTGAAATATGTATGTGAAATTTAAACTGTGTATGGAATTCCTAAAGTAGGAATTTGTTACGTGATAATTTCTAGTGATTGGCTTTTAGGACAAATTTAAAATTTAAGATGTGAGTCCTGGTAAAATTTTTAATTAGGTGAAATTTATTATCTAATGGACAAATCTCAGGGGAAAATTATGTCCTCAGCCTGTGATGGGATCCTTCTGGCTTAGTTCCCCATTGTGATAAAGGGACTGAGAAAGGAGTCCAGGGTGGTTCCAGGTGTTTTAGGGATTTCCAGCATGGTCTTGATGAGAATGGCTAGTAACTTGGAACAGGGCATAGGCCTCTAGAGAGTTAGTATACATGGCACAAAGTGAGGTTTTCCAGGGTCCTTTTAGATAAATGGGACTAAAATTCTTTGGGGGTAATGGAAAAAGAGCCCAATTTGGGATAAGGATTTTACATGTTACAAAGTGATGTAAGTCAATTAGCATTGAAACAATTGACTGAATTAATTACTGAGACTAAAATCAGAGAGATATTTTTAGTTTAGGGAAATAAATTTTAGTTTAAGTTTCTTGCAGACAGGTAACCTCTGGTAAAATTTGGCATTTATGGAAAAGTTAAATGTTTCTGTTTTGATTTGAATTCATTTCATGAAATTAGTGTTTGAGATTGTCGTATGTATAGCTCATTCTCTTAGAATGAGCAGGGTTATAAAGATATAGAGAAGCTTGGGAAGCAGATGTAAATCTATAAGGAATAAGAACATGTACAGAAAGATATGCAACCCTTCAGACTTGCTTCAAAAGATGTTCCTCAGCCAATGTGAAATTATAGTCATATCTGAAACCTGATTATTGGAACTTGGTATTTTAAGATTTTATGGGACTATTAACTGACTGTTCTTCTGAGTCTAACTCCAGGTATGGATAGCAAGAAATGTGGTCTGAGCCTCTGATCCATGATGTCAGTAAGCCTGTGAGATGCTGGTATGAACTGCAAAAGGTGATCTCATGGTAAAGTTGGGAGAGCGGCTGTTCAGCCTGGGCTGAGGCAGGATTCTCCTGACTCAATTTAAGTGTAGAAAGCTTAAGAATGGTCATCTAAAATGGTATTAAGGTCAGGTTTATAGGAGAGTGGACATCTGGATTTCTACAAGAAGATAAAGGGAAGAAGATGAAGAGGTGCTGTGCTGAAGATGGCCTGAAGGAGCATCTAGATCAGAAAACTGCATCAGATGATGTCCCTCTCCAAATGAGATGGAACCTCTGAATGGATAATTCATTTATTTAAATCTCTGTATCTGTACTTCTAACTTGGGAATAGTCCCCTTGTAATTTATCATTGTATTGATTAACTTTGCTCTCTACCTACATTCATATAAAAGGGGATAGATGAAGGGAAGAATGTATAGGGGAAATAATGTATACGGGAAAGAATGTGAGGATTGTACTTAATTTTAGAGATTGTCCATGTTTTTGTCCAAATTTGGTCTTCTACTTTAAAGCTATGAAGGAAAAGCAGTGGTATGAGAGTATGAAAAATGAAGGAGATCAATTAACAGATAATCTGTATTAGTTGTGGTGTGGAAAGTCTTCAAATGATAGAGAAGAGGAGGGATCAAGTGAGATGAGGAGATTGTGAAGATTTTTCATAATAAAAATATGGGGAACATTGGATTTTTGAAATAAAATTTCTCTTCCATAAGGCCTCTCTCCCTGGATACCTGAGTTTCAGGTATCCAGGGCTTGCGGACAGTCAGTTGCCTTCCCCCCCTCCCCCTCCAGGTACCAGCTTTCTTTGTGACAGTGCTGTGGGCTGTAGCCAAAACTTGGAAGTTACTCAAATATCCCCTTTGTTTGTTGTACTGTTGCCACATCAGCACTATCAGTTCCTGCTTCTCCCCCTCCCCTCTTTTCTAAAGCCACATCAGCAGTTGTTAGATATTAGATGAGGCAGTTGTGTTGGGATAGGTGAAGATTTCCCGGGGTTTGCCTAGTTTTCCCGTGCTTAGATTGTGAGCCTGCCTCCCAGCCAATGGAGAGGTGGGATAGTGGGGAGGTGGGATTCTCTGCATTAGGGTATAAAAATTGTGCTTCAATTTCTGTAAGTTGCCTCCCTCCACCAGGTTCCCCAACCTGGTGGAAGGATGTCCCTTTCTCGAG
>CM052677.1:268494-350356 GCA_028533205.1 Lagorchestes hirsutus
GATATTTTTGAGAGCCTATATGTGTTCCCAAGGTAATAATAGTAGTAACAACAACTAAAATGTACATAGTGTTTTAAGGTTTCCAAAGTGTTTTAAAACGATTTTATTTTATCCACACAATGATTCCAAAGGATAGGTACTGTCACAATTTGACGCATAAAGAAAATGATGTTGAAATAAGTTAAGTATGTTTCTCAGTGTCACGTACCTGATTAGTGTCTGAGTTTGGATTTGGACTCAGGTCTTCTTGATACCATGCCCAGCCCTATGGCTACTTCAATACCTAATTAACCAACCATAAATAAATCTAAAACCACTATGTGTGCACAGTGCAAGACCTAGGAAAACCTCTCTTTTCCTTTATTTTTCTTTTCATTTCTTTTGCTTTTCCTTCCTTCCCTTCCTGTTCCTTCCCTTTGCTTCCATTCCCTTCCCTCCTTTTACTTTCCTTTTTTTTTCCTTTTTAGTTTGAGGTGCTTCTGCCTCTCAGCACATCCTCTTAAATTCTAGTAAATGAAGAACAAATTATTTTTTTCAAGAAAATTATGGATAAATGCATCCGCTTTGAAAATTAATGACTGGTAACAGGGAGAGCATAATTCCTTCTCATCTCTTAAGAGAATAAAAATGAACGATGCCATCAGTTACAGATTGTTAAACTGAAAGTGCTGCCTCAGTGGTGTCCCAGGCAAGGTGACAAAAGCAGGATCGATATTGCATGACCTTCCTGGAGCCACTGAAATTAGACCGGTTCAGCACAATCCTATTCATATTATTATTCCTTCCTTCCATATTTTCTCTTCTCTCTATCTCTGTCTCTATTTCTTATTATGCGGGTGTTTGTGTTCCTGTCTGTCATTCTCTGCCTCTCTTTGTCACTCTTCATTTTGTCATTTTGTATAAAAAATGGCTTTCTGAGTAGGTGATATTTAGGAATTTTTTAAAGATGAAGGTGATGCAAATTTTTAATTCAATAAACAAGATGTTAAGTAAAAACTAAAATTCAGAAAGCAGAGCGAAATCATTCCAGTAGAGGGTTATATGAAAGGTATGGTAACCGCTACCATCTATTTGAGATAGACATATCATCAGGAGACCCCACACATAGCCTTGCATTAAGTTGCAAGTTGAAGGACTGAGTACATTACACCTATCACAAACTAAATTTCGTACTCTACAGTCTGACATTAGGTGCTGTTAAGGGAGAATCAAGTCAATCCCACTGATTTATTGGCACCTGTAGTCTAAGTACATACTTTTCAGTCAGACTCAGACCATGTTCTCCTGAATCATATTTCTGTCTCAGACAGAAATCCAAATCTAGGGGTTGTGGCATATCACAATAGATACTTAAAATACCACTAAAGTTAAGCTTATTATAAAATTATTTCCCTTGCCTTTAGTCCTGATTCATTTCTACCATTCTGCTCAGTTTCTAAAGATAACTGGCCCCTAATGCAAAAACAAATGCTTGAAATCAATCAATACTTTCTTTTTTCAATAGTGATTGAGTACTAACAAATGAAAGATAAAAAATATTAGGCAAGAATCGTATACTAGTCGACACCTTTTGTGTGACCTTAAGTACACACATATAAGTGTCCTTATGAATGATATAAACTCTCAGGAACTACTTTACTATCTATGAAATGAGGTCTTCAGGCTGGAATACTCCTAATTTTCTTTTTACCTATCAAATTCCATGTAACTTCTACAAGCAAGTGATGAAAATTACTGAAAACTTTAGCACTGACTTTTGGTACTTAGATTCTAGTTGGGGAAGTAAGGTATGTGTGAAGGTCATATCATAAATGAGGGGAAATAATTCAGGAGAATTATTACTTGGTATCTGAAGAATAAATAATCTTTTGATCTCTAGACTTCAATCTTAAGTTATTTGATATTACTTTTTTTCTAAAATGAAGTATTTATTTTTAATCTGTTTGAGATCATCTTTATATAAGATATTTTGATATAATACCATAATGAATGCACATGCAAGTAAAAGTCTGTCTGACTACCTAAAATAGCTTGGAGAATGATTATTAGACAATAACTAACCATGGTGATATTTGCAATTGGACTACCAAATCAAACAATCTCTAAATTTCCCTCAGGCTTTCTTTAGCCCACTTTAGGTTTTGTTCCTTCCTTCTTTCTTCCTTCCATCTTTTTTCTTTCTCCTATTAGTTCGGCAAAATTCCGAAAGTAGGACTTATTTCTATAATCTTATGTATGTACTTTTTATTTACCTAATAAAATGTGAGGTTTCATGTTACTTTTAAAAGGACATGACTTGAGACTATTTCCTTGATCTTTCAGGAAAACAGAATGAAATTAATAGTTTTTTTTTTGTTTGCTTGTTTCCTGTGGTCTTTGATTGATCTTCTTTTCCTTTTGACTGAATGGTGTTAGGAAAAATAAAATATGTTGATTACTGACCAGTCCATTATTATCATCTTCTTTTGAGAATTGACAATGTATCATATTTTCTTTAAAAAAAAAAGACAAAGACTAAAACTTGTAAAACTGTTTTTTTTGTTTCTGTAGCCTGTCTCGTTAATATTAATACTAAGGATGTTAATGATCAGTCTGTTTAATGGGAATGTTTATGGTTGAAAATGCACTGAAACAGTGAGGAACAATTGAGATCCATGGTCTTCTATCCAGCAACAAAGAAATGACTACCGATAGAACTGCCTGATCAGGAATTCACAGCTAACATTAGGCCATCTTGTCCAAATGCCTCATTTAATGTATGAGGAAACTTAGCCATAGAAAAACTAAGTGAACCCATCAAGACCATACAGTTGTCGAAGATTAAGAAGTTAGAGTGATCTCCTTTCCCGTGATTCTAACTCCGTTATTCTTTAGACAGTGTCACATCCTAGCTACCAGACAGTCTTTAGCCCATAATTTTATCCCTTTTGTTGATCTCGTTTGGTCAGGTACTAAAACAAAGAGGGCAAAACACAAATAAAAGCTCCAAAGTTTACCAAAACCACTGGAGAATCACTCACTTTATTTTTCTCAAGTGAAGAACTTTGAACTGAAGAACGCTTAGTGATTTTACGACTGTGTATTCTGAAGTTTTGGGGAACCTTCTCCAAAAGCAACCTTTACAACCTGGGACAATTTTACTTGTTCCTTCTGGAAGATCCCGCAAACTATGAAGGTCCATGGAGACAGTGAGCCTAGAAACAGGTTGTTCACAGCTTAAGACAGAAAAATTTATCACAAAGGTTATAAACCTTAAATTGACTTTGCTAGTTATTACCTTATTTATCTCATTTGCCTTCTATTTTCACCTTCCCCATTCTGTCCTCCTTAGATGGGAATTCACTACAAACTTCATTCTTTCATCTTCTGTCCTTGTAAGACAAAATCAATTCAATAAGCATTTATTAAGGTCCCAACATGTTCTAGGCAAAGAACTGTCACACCTGAATAAGACTGCTGTAAAATCAGCTAAAACTACACTGTCTGTGAATTCAGTTCTGTTACATGCTAGTATGATCTTAGAAAGCCAAATCGTGTGTTGTTTTTACTCCAGATGAAATTCTGTAAGATTACAAATTACAGAAAAGTTGGTAGTTTTTACTGCAGCAATCTTCTTAAATATATTCACTTTTCTAGCAAAATTCCAGCCCCAACCCACCTGTGGTCTCAAAAAGAAAAAAAAAAGTTTAAACAAAATTGACAATTTTTCTTTGACGAATTGGAAATTTATGAAGTTGCTTGGACTATTATCCCATTAAACTTCATTCTTGAAGACCAGAAGTGATACTAGATATAATACATACCTTGCCAAAATAAATAGGGTGCTTTAAAATTTCATAAAGAACATTTTTCCCTTTTCTGTTACAATAAAAGTCTGAGATCTACTCGCTCTGACCTGTACTCTAATTCATAGTGAACAGTTAAACTACAAAGTCTTTCTTAGTCACACAGATACTTATAGAAATTGCATTAAAGTTCAAAAAACTTAGAGAACTGACTTCATCACCAGGGAAATAAAAGACTGCCCTCTATGGGATGGTTGGCACCTTCAGGTCATTTTACTTTGATCAGTGAAGGAGAAAACTTCCCTAGCCAATTAGTGCCGGGTTTGGCTGAATTACCAGGTATGTGAATTGTATATTTAATGTCCCTTTTTTGCCACCTATGAAAGTTAAAAATAATTTCTCATTTGCCAGTGTCCTGGAAGGTTCCTTTTGAATAACCCAAAGGTGTTCAAAAGTACGTTTCACAGGATTTTATGTAATTCAAAGGTTAAAAACATTTTTTAAGAACATAAAGTGTCAGGCAACATACATATATACCCACAACTAGATAGATAGATAGACAGATAGATAGATAGATGGATGGATGGATGGATGGATAGATAGATAGATAGATAGATAGATAGATAGATGGATAGATAGATCAAAAGATAGACATGAAGAAGACAAATAATAGAAAAACACATAAATGAGAGCTGATTGTATGTGTGTGTGTGTGTGTGTGTGTGTGTGTGTGTGTGTGTGTGTGTATGAAATGAGCCTTTAACTCATTTTACTTTAATCAGTGAAAGAGCAAACTTCCGGAGCCAATTAGTGCCATTCTGCCTGTGTGCCGGACTTTGGTTGAATTACCAGCTAAGTGAATTCTATAGTCAATGCACTTCATTTTGCCATCTATGAAAGCAACAAATAACATCCTTTATGACATCATTTCTGAGATCAGTTTTTCATTTATGAGTGTCCAGGAAGGTATCTTTGGATAACCCAAAGATATTCAGAAATGCATTTCACAGTATTCTATGTAATTCAAAGTTTAATAATATCTATTAAAAGCAATAGTGTGCCAGGCAATGTATTGCACCACAGGAAACAAAAACAAGTCAAAAAGAAACCAACTTTTCCCTTTCTACCTGAGGTATGCAGGATATATAGAGATAAGTAAATTACAGAGACACACTCATGCAAACACATACACACTTGTGTGTGTGTATATGTATGTATGTATACACACATATAAACATATTCATACACGTGTGCATGTATATAAATACATATACACAGTGATGCACACATAGATAGACATAGATAGATGGATAGATAGATGGGAAGACAGATAAATAGCTAGACAGACAGACAGACATGAAGAAGCCAAATGGTAGAAAGATAGATAAATGATACCTGGATGTGGGTATACAGACATAAAATTTTGATAGGCAGAGATGAAGATAAGAGATGGTAGGTAGAACACTAGATAGATGGATATAGATAGTAGATAGTAGAAAAGTAAATGAAAGTATAATAAATAGACAGTAGATCAATTAAAATATCTGAACACTAGCTTCTCTTTGGTAAAAAATAATTAGTCAATAAATATTTTAAGTGCCTACCATGTTCCAGGATTTGTAACAATCAGGATGCAAAACTATAGTTCCTGCTTTCCCGGAGCTACCAATAAAAAAGAGAAGAATGGATGCTCTTAAAACAGGATACCAGAGACACTAAAATTTCAAAGCTTCTCTGCTGGCCATCATACTTGTCTGCAACTAAATTCCTTTCTCTCCAAGATGTCTTCTCTGTTTCTCTGCAATGCTATTATTTTGAAGTATATATACTGTTTGTGTATAGTTGTTTGCATAGGATTTCCTTCCATAGACAGTGAGCTCCATAAGGAGCTCCAAGTGTGTCTTTTGCCAGTCTTTGATTCCCCAGTACCTAGCCAGTGCCTGCATAGTAGACCCTTAGTACATGTTTGCTGACAGACTAACAGAGAAACGTGGGAAAACCTACATGAATGGAAAGAGCATCAAGTGTTTCTGAAGAATAATTTACACAATAATAACAAAGTATGAATGATTTAGAAGAAGAATCAACAGAGTGATCCACTTTGATTTCAGAGTATGAATGGCCATGTGTGCTATCCATCTCTTAAGGAAGAAGTGATGGATTTGAGACAGAGCCAAGATGGCGGAGTGATAGCAGCTACTCACTTGGGCTCTAAGACAAACTCCTTTAGGTACCTCTAAAAAGAGAAGATGAACAAATTTTAGCATGGCAGAATCCAATAGGAGACAGATTTCCAACACAGGAAAGACTGGAAGGTTGATGGGAAGGATCAGATGCACAGGCTGGAGGAGTGCAGAGCACACAGCTCACAGGTTGTAACAGCACAGACCTTGCCATAGCAAAGTCAAGCAGGAAGACCTGTGTGATCTGAAGCAGCAGCAACACTGCAGAATCTCACACATAACACGGCAGGAAGGGAGTCCAATGGAGTTGAACAAGAGAGAATCACAGAACTCCAGGTAATTGCAGCAGCCTCTCCTGAGACTATAAACCAGCAGATTAAATGTCTATTAGTGACCAACTTGAACTTTAAGCAGTCAAGATGGCAGAGAGATTGGTAAATAGTATCATTCTCCCTTTAATGACCTTAAAAAACGCAAGAGAATATTTTCCCAAGAAAAATCTAGGAACAGTGAGATCAGTCTAAGGGGTAAACAGTCTCTTAACATGTGGGCTAGGAAAATTGCAAAAGGGGATCCCTATTGCTGTGGCTGAAGGGGACCAGTGCGGAACTGGAGCTGTCCTAGAAAGCTACACCTCAATGAACCAGAAGAAGATCCTGAGCCTTGGGGGTTAGAGCCCATAATTGTCAAAGCCAGGACCCCAGGCTTATCTTAGCACAGCCATGGGAATCTGTACCACACTAGCACAAACGGGGTTCACCAACCACTGACCATGCCTGTGCTTAGGAGAGAAGACCTTCTGGGACCAGATCATCCCTCTCCCACACTTAAAGCAACTAGCTACAGGGTAACTCCAGGGATACTCAGAAAGACTTTACCTGGCCTGTGCTTTGGTACACCAGGCAGATCAGCATCAGATAAGCTACAGCAAACTAGAATCTATCTGAAAGAACCAGAGGGCCCAATACACAAAACCTCAAGTTTCAAGCACAAGAACAATGGGGCAGAGCCCCATGTGCCCCAGAAGCAAAAATCTACTTTAAAAGCCAGGAAAAAAGATGGTCATCATGAGCAAGAAGTAAATCAATAAAAATAAGACCATAGATATTTTTTATGGATACAAGGACCAAAATATGAATACCAAAGAGGTCAACATTGAGACTTTTTTCCCATCTGAAACTTCAGAAGGACATATGAACAAATCTCAAACTCAAAGTGCATCTTGGAAGAGCTCAAGAAGGATTTTGAAAGACAAATTAGAGAAATAGAAGAAAACCTGGAAAAGAATTTTAAAAATGTGAAAAAACAAATCACAGAAGAATGTAAAAGTAAAATTAGACAAATCAAAAAGGAAGCACAAAAGCTAACCGATAAAATTGGACAAATGGAGAAGGAAGTACTAAAATTAACTTGAGTAAATAACTCCTTGAAAGGAACAAATTGGACAGATGGAAAAGGCGAGGCAAAAATTAACTGAAGAAAACAAACTATTAAAAGTTAGAATTGGGTAAATAGAAGCAAATGACCTTATGAGATATCATGAATCCGTCAAACAGAATGTAAAGAATAAAAAAAAAGATATATAAGAAAATGTAAAATATCTCATTGGAAAAACAACTGACATGGAAAATAGATTCAGGAGAGAAAAATCTAAGAATTATTGGTCCTCCAAAAAGCCATGATGAAAAATAAGAACGTGGAAAATATCTTTCAAGAAATTATCAAGGAAACCTGCTGAGAGGTACCAGATTCAGAGGGCAAAATCATCGTTGAAATAATCCATCCTTCACCTCCTGAAAGGGAAACCAAACTGAAAACAGCAAGAAATATCATTGTCAAATTCCAGAACTATCAAGTGAAGGAGAAAATGTTGCAGGCAGCCAGAAAGATACAATTCAAATATTGAGGAGCTACATTCAGGAATACACAGGATCTTGCAGCTTCTACATTAAAAGATCTGAGGGACTGAAATATGATATTTACTAAGAAAAAGCAGCTGGGACTACAATCAAGGATTAATTACCCAGAAAAGTTGAGCATAATATTTCAAGCAAGGAGGTGGACATTCCATGAAATCTGGGATTTCCAGACCTATCAGATGAAAAGGTCAGAGCTTAACAGAAAATTTGATCTTCAAACACACGTCTCAAGAGAGGCATAAAAAGGTAAACGGGAAAAAAAAAACAACAACTTGTTATTCAGTACAGGCGAACTGCTTACATCTCTATAAGGGAAGATGATACTTGTTTATCTTTAGAAATGTATATTTATTTCAATATATCATAGTGATATACATAGATAGAGCAAGTGGGTATAGATGAAATGACGTGACCATAAAAATGTGATTTAAAGGCGCAAAGGGATTAAAAGGGAGATGTGAAAAGGAGGAGGTAGTAAAAGGAATATTACAACGCAGGAAGAGGCACAAAAATATTACAGTAGAGGGATAGAGGGGAAGGAGATGAGCACTGTCTGTTATGCACATCTGATATGGTTCACTGAGGGAACAATACACTCATTTAAGTAAAGTAATCTAAGTAGCTCTATAGGTAGGAGAAGGGGAAAGGGGAAAGGAAATGGACAGTAGACTAATAGGGAGAGAAGCAGTAGTAAGGGAAAAGGGGGGGGTAAAAGATAGATGGACTAGAAGAAGGGAAGGAAGAGTGAGGTAGCTGGAAGTCACAAATAAAAACTGTTGTGGAGGGGAAGGGAGAAGAGACACCTAAAAGTGTAAATGGGGGGAAATAGAATGGATAGAAAGACAGAGATAGTAATCATAACTGTGACTGTGAATGGGATGAACCCTACCACAAAACGGACTCATAGAGCAGAATGAATTAAAAATCATAATCCAAGAAGAAACACATTTGAAACAAGGGAATACACAGGGTAAAGGTAAAAGGTTGGATAAGAATATATTATGTTTCAGTTGATATATATATATATATATATATATATATATATATATATATATATATATATATATATGAAAAGCAGGGGTGTTAATCCTAATCTGTGACAAAGCAAAAGCAGAAATAGATCTAATCAAAAGAGATAAGGAAGGAAACTATATCCTGCTAAAAGGTACCATAGACAATGAAGGAATATCATTACTAAACTTGTATGCTGCAAGTGGTATAGTATCCAAATTCTTAGAGGAGAGGTTGGGGGAGTTGCAGGAAGAAACAGACAGCAAAACTATACTAATGGGGGACCTCAACCTCCTGCTTTCTGAACTTGATAAATCTAACATCAAAATAGACAAGAAGTTGAGGGGGTAAATAAAACTCTGGATAAGGTAGATATGATAGAACTCTGGAGAAAATTGAATGGGGAATGAAAGAAATATACTTTTTTCTCAGCAGTACATGGCACATATACAAAAACTGACCATGTTCTAGGGAATAAAAACCTCAAAATCCAATGCAGAAAGGCAAAGACAGTCAATGCATCCTTCTGAGTTCATACTGCAAAAAAAAAAAAAAAATTATATGTAATAAAAGGTCGTGGAAAGATAAACCAAAAATTAATTGGAAACTAAATAGTCTAATCCTAAAGAATGAGTGGGTTAAACAACACATCATAGAAACAATCACCAACCTCATTCAAGAGAATGACAATAATGAGACAACCTACCAAATACTATGGGATATTGCAAAAGCAGTTCTTGGAGGAAGTTTAATACCTTTGAGTGTCTACATGAATAAAATAGAGAAAGAGGAGATCAATGACTTGGCCATGCAGTTGAAAAAGTTAGAAAAAGAACAAACTGAAAATCTCCAAGTAAATACCAAACTAGAAACACTGAAAACCAAAGGAGAGATTAATAAAATTGAAATTAAGAAAGCTATTGAACTACTAAACAAAACTAATAGTTGGTTTTATGAAAAAAGCTAATAAACTTGATAAATTTTTGGTCAATTTGATTAAAAAAAGAAAAAAATAATAAATTACCAATATCAGAAATGAAAGGGGTGAACTCACCTCCAATGAGGAAGAAATTAAAACAATAATTAGAAATAACTTTCCCCAACTTTATGCCCATAAATTTGATAAACTAAATGAGATGGGTGAGTATTTTAAAAAATATAAATTGCCCTGATTAACAGAAAAGGAAGTTGAATACTTAACCCCATCTCAGAAAAAGAAATTAAATAAGCTGTCAATGAACTCCCTAGGAAAAATCTCCAAGGCCAGATGAATTTACAAGCGAATTCTATGAAACATTTAAAGAACACTTAATTCCAATACTATACAGACTATTTGGGAAAATTGGGAAAGAGTCCTCCCAAATTCTTCTTATGACACAAATATTGTTTTGATACCTAAACCAGGAAGAGACAAAACAGAGAACGAACATTATAGACCAATTTCTCTAATGAATATAGATGAAAAATTTTAAATAAGACTTTAACAAAAAAGAATATAGCAATTTATCATGAGAACACTGCTTTATGATCAGGTGGGATTCATACCAGGAATGCAGAGCTGGTTCAATATTAGGAAAACTATTAGCATTATAGATCCCATCAACAACGAAACTAACAGAAACCACATGATTATCTCAAAAGATGCAGAAAATCTTTTGAAAAAATACAATATCTACTCCTGTTAAAAACTCTGGAGAACATATGAATAAAAGGAACTTTCCATAAAATAATAAGCAACATGTACATAAAACCTTCAGCAAGCATTATATCAAATGGAGATAAGCTAGATGCGTTTTCAGTAAGATCTATGGTGAAACATGGATGTCCATTATCACCACTATTATTCAATATGGTACTAGAAATATTAGCTGTAGCAATTAGACAAGATAAAGAAATTGAAGCTATTAGAACAGGCAAAGAAGAAACTAAGTTATCACTCTTTGCAGATGATATGATAATATACTGAGAAAATCCCAGGTATTCAAGTAAAAAACCACTTGAAATAATAAACAACTTTGGCAAATTTGCAGGTTACAAAATAAACTCACACAAATCTTGTGCATTTCTATGTATTAGCAACAAAGCCCAACAGCAAGAGACAGAAAGAGAAATCCCCTTAATAGCTAGGGTAGACACTGTAAAATATTACGGAGTTTACCTGCCAAAACAAACTCAGAGACTATATGAACAAAATTACAAGAAACTTTTCACAAAAATAAAGTGAGACATAGGTAAGTGGGAAAACATCAGTTGCTCGTGAGTAGGCCAAGACAATATAATAAAAATATCAATTCTACCTAAATTAATTTATGTATTTTTGCCATACCAATTAAGCTATCAGATAATTATTTTCTAGAGCTGGGAAAAATAATATCAAAATTAATCTGGAAGAACAAAAAGTCCAGAATATCAAGGGAACTAATGAAAAAAATTCTAAGGAAGGTGGCCTAGTGCTATGAGATCTCAAGTTGTAATACAAAGGAGCAATTATGAAAACCACTTGGTACTGGCTAAGAAACAGAAATGTAGATAAATGGAAAATATATACAAATGTAGACAAAGACACAGTAGAGAATGAATATAGCAATATACTGTGTGGTAAATCCAAGAACCCCAGCTTCTAGGATAACAACTCACTGTTTGAGAAAAATTGCTGGGAAAACTGGATAACACTGTGGAAGAAACTAGGCATTGAACAATGCTTGACACCATGTACAAGAAAAAACCAAATGGACACAAGATCTAGGTATAAAGATTGATACTATGGACAAATTGGTGCATCAAGGAATAGTGTATTTATCAGATTTAAGGAGAAGGGAAGAATTTTTGACTAAAGTAGAGATAGAGAGCATTATGATGTACAAGATCGATAATTTTGATTACATTAAACTGAAAAGTTTCTGCACAACTAAACTCAATGCAACTAAGATTCATAAGGATGCAGAAAACTGGGAAAGAATTTTTGCAGCTTGTGTCTGTGAAAAAAGTATGATTTCTAAAATATATACAGAACTGAGTCAAATGTACAAAAATATGTCATTCCCCAATTGATAAGCAGCAAAAGGATATGAACAGGCAGTTTTGAGAGGAAGAAATTAAAGGTATCTACAGCTATATGAAAAAATGCTCTAAATCACTATTGATTAGAAAGATGTAAAGCAAAACAACTCTGAGGTACCATATCACAACCATCAGATTGGCTAACATGGCGGAATAGGAAGATGATACATGTTGGAGAAGATATGGGAGAGTTGGAACACTAATTCATTGTTGGTGGAGCTGTGAGATGATCCTACCATTCTGGAGAGCGATTTTGAACTATACCCAAAGGGATACAAAAATATGCATACCTTTCACCCAGCAATATTGCTTCTAAGACTGTATCCCCAAGAGATCATGAAAATGGGAAAGGGTCCCACATGTAAAAAAAATACTTATAGTATCACTCTTTGTGGCGGCCAAAAAGTGGAAATCAAGGGGATGCCCATCAATTGATGAATGGCTGAATAAATTATGTTATATGAATATAATGGAATACTATTGTGCTATGAGAAATGATGAACAGAAAGACTTCAGAGAGGGGTAGAAAGACCTATGTGATCTGATGCTGAGGGAAAGGAGCAGAACCAGAAGAGCTTTGTGCACAGTAATGACCAGAGTGTGTAAGAGTTTTCTCTTGTAGACTTGGAACTTCATTGCAATGCAATTCAAGGACTTAAAAATTTCCCAGTCGTCTTTTAAGGCAAAATGCCTTCCACATCCAGAGGAAAAAAACTATGGAATTCAATCTCAGAATGTAGCAGATCATTGTGTGTGTGTGTGTGTGTGTGTGTGTGTGTGTGTATTATGTGTAGGTTTGTTATATGATTTCTGCCATTCATTTCAATTCTTCTACACAGCATGACTATAGTGAAAATGTATTTAATAGGAATGTATGTGTAGAACCTATATACAACTGTATGCTATTTTGGGGAGGGAGGAGAAATGTAGGAAGGAGGGAGAGGAAAAAATTCTAAGTTATATGGTAGTGATTGTAGAACACTGAAAATAAATAAAATTGATTAAAAATTGAAAACAAGTTCCTAACAAGTTCCAATTTAAAAAAACAAAAAGAAAATGACAATAATGTGATACCCACTAAACTTATGAGATAGTGCCAAAGCACTTCTTAGAGGAAGCTTTATATCATTGAATGTATACATGAATAAAATAGAGAAAGAGGAGATCAATGTATTGGACATGAAGTTTAAAAAGCTAGAAAAAGTACAAATTAAAAATCTCTAAGTGAATACTAAGCTGGAAATACTGCAAATCAAAGGAGAGACTAATAAAATTGAAATTAAGAGAACTATTGAACTAATAAATAGAACTAAGTGTTGGTTTTATGAAAAAAAACAATAAAATTGAAAACCGTTTGGTCAGTTTGATTAAAAAACGAAGAAAAACAAATTACCAATATCAAAAAAAGGAAAGAGTGAACTCACCTCCAATGATGAGGGAATTAAAATATTATTTAGAAATAATTTTGCCCAACTGTATGCTCATTAACTTGACAATCTAAATGAATTGGGTAAATATTTTTTAAAAATATAAATTTCTCAGAATAACAGAAGAGGGAGTTGAATACTTAAAAAACTCAATGTCAGAAAAAGGAATTGAACAAGCAGTAAATGAACTTCGTGGGAACAAAAATCTTCAGGGTTGGATGAAATTACCACTGAATTCTATCAAACATTTAAACAATAGTTAATTGCAATATTATACAGATTATCTGGGAAAATCGGTGGAGTCCTATCAAATGCTTTTTATAATACAAATATGTTACTGAGACCTAATCCAGGAAGATACAAAACAGATAAAGAAAATTAAAGACAAATTTCTCTAATGAATATAGATGCAAAAATTTTAAATATGATATTAGCAAAAAGAATACAACAAATTTTCATGAAAATAATACATTGTGATCAGGTAGGATTTATACCAAGAATTCAGGACTGGTTCAATATTAGGACAATTATCAGCATTACTGTTCATATCAACAACAAAACTAACAGAAATCATAAAATTATCTCAACAGATGTATAAAATTATAGCATATATTCCTATTGAAAACACTGGAGAGCACAGAAATAAATGGAGCCTTCCAAAAAAAAAAATAATAAGCAGTATCTACTTTAAGCCATCACATCCTCCTTTGTTGCCGAAGAAGACCTTGTCTTCAAAGAAATGATGACATGACTTGCACTTGGCATTCTTTTGAGTGAGGGAGTGCTGTGCAGGTCATCAGCCTCACTTTCCCTCCAGAGCCATCTGACTCCAGTGATCAGATATTCATCAGGATGACTGAAGATGATCCAGGATTCACTGGGAGATCCTGGACCTTTTAGGCCAAGGTGTTTGCAGGCACTCACTTAGGGTGAGGCAACTCCCATTCATTGAATCAGACTGTTTAAAAAGTAGCCAGGGCATAGTCCCTTTAATGAGATCAAGAAAAAGAAAGACATCAGGCTGGGTAGCAACAATTACTATTGATAATCACTCTAAAGTTATGACATTCCAGAGGAGCAGTTAGGCAGGGGCCCATTATAATGTGTATAAGCTGAATGCATTTCCAATTAGATCAGGGGTGAAACAAGGGTGTCCATTATCACCATTTTTATTCAATATTGTTCTAGAAATGCTAGCTTTAGCAATGAGAGAAGAAAAATAAATTGAAGGAATAAGAATAGGAAAAGAAGAAACTAAGTTTTCACTCTTTGCAGATGATATATTTAGCGAATACCAGAGAATCAAGTATAAAACGACTTGAAATAATAAACAACTCTGGCAAAGTTGCAGGTTACAAAATAAAACCACACAAATTATCTGCATTTTTATATATTACAAGAAACAGAAAGAGAAATCCCATTTAAACCTATAGTAGACACTTCAAAATATCTGGGAGTCTACCTGCCAAATCAAACCCAGGGACTATACAAACATAATTACTAAACAGTTTTTGCACAAATAAAGTCAGATCTAAGTAAGTGTTAAACATCAGTTGCTAGTGGATATGATGAGCTAATATAAGAAATAGCTAAATTAATTTACTTATTCACTGCCATAGCAATCAAACTACCAGATAATTATTTTCTAGAGTTAATAAAATAATATCAAAATTAATCTGGAAGAACAAAAGTTCCAGAATATCAAGGGAACTAATGAGCAGAAAAGCTAGGGAAGCTGACCTAGCCCAACCAGATCTCAAATTGTATTATAAAGCAGCAATCATCATAACCAGTTAGCACTGGCTAAGAGATAGAGGGGTAGATCAGTGGAACAGGTTCTGTACTCAAGACACAGTAGTCAATGGATATAGCAATCTACTGTTTCATAAACCCAAGGACCCAAGCTTGTGGGATAAGAATTCACTGTTTGACAAAAATATGCTGGGAAATCTGGAAAACAGTGTGGAGAAAACTGGGCATAGACCAATGCTTGACACCATACACAAGATTAAAGTCCAAATGGATACATGATCAATGTATAAAGACTGATACTATAAACAAATTAGTGGTGTAAGGAATAGGGTATTTGTCGAATTTATGGAGAATGGAAAAATTTTTGATCAAACAATAGAGAACATTATGAAGTGCAAAATGGATAGCTTTGATTTAATTAAATTGAAAAAAATTTGCACAAACAAACCCAAGGCAACCAAGAATAGGAGAGAAGCAGAAAACTAGGAAAGAATTTTTGTAAATAGTGTCTATAATAAAGGCTTCATTTCAAAAATATATGGAGAACTGGTTCAAATTTACAAGAATACAACTCATTCCCCATTTGATAATGGTCAAAGCATATGAACAGGCAGTTTTCAGAGGAAAGAAATTAAAACTATCTATACCCATAAGAAGAAATGCTCTAAATCTCTATTGAATAGAGAGATGCAGATCAAAACAACTCTGAGGTACCACATCACACCTATCACATCGGCTAATGTGACAAACCAGGAAGATGATAAATGTTGTAGAAGATGTGGGAGAATTGGAACACTAATTCCTTGTTGCTGGAGCTGTGAGATGGTCCATCCATTCCAGAGACCAATTTGCCCAAAAGACTACAAAAATGTGCTTACTCTTTGACTCAACATTATCAATTCTAAGACTTTATCCCAAAGAAATCATAAAAAAAGGTAAGGAGTTCCACATGTACAAAGATATTTAGGGTACCTCTCTTTCTAATGGCCAAGAACTGGCATTCAAGGGGATACCCATAATCTGGGGAATAGTTGAACAAGCTGTGCTGTATGAATGTAATGGAATAGTATTTTGTGCTATAAGAGCACATGTTGAACAAGAAGACTTCAGAGAGGCCTGCAAGGTCTTACATGAACTGATGTTGACTGAAAGGAGTAGAACCAGGGGAACTTTGTACACAGCAACCACCACAGTGTGCGAGGAATTGTTCTGGTAGACTTTGCCCTTCACAGTAATGCAAGGACCTAAAAAGTCCCCAATGTTCTCTTGAAACAAAATGCCTTCCACATCCAGAGAAAGAACTATGGAATTGGATCACAGAATGAAGCAGTCCATTTTCTCTTGTGTTATGTTTTGTTTTGTTTTGTTTTCTTGATTTCTCCCGTTCATTTTAATCCTTCTATGAAACATGACTAAGGTGAAAAGATAAGAATGTATGTGTAGAACCTATATAAGATTACACCCTTCTTGGGGAGGGAGGAGGGAGGAGAGGGGAGGGTGTTTCAGGGAGGAGGAAAGTTCGAAGATATATGGAAGTGACTGTAGAAGAGTGAAAACAAATAAATTAATCAATTAAAAAACAAAAACAAAAATTGCTAGCTCTATTCCTTCCCAGTGAGTATTGTTAGTAGCATAGAAATCATGATGATTTTACATCAATATTTCAAGAGAAATTGGCCTATAATTTAATAGCTTTGTTTTTGATCTGCTTAGTTTAGGCATCAAAACCATATTAGTGTCATAAACAAGGAGTTGTTCTAATTGTATGTATAATATTGGCATTAACTTCTGAATTTTTTCCCCTGATGCAGTGCATGTATCAATTCTTCAGTTCATTTTTCTAAGAATGGGATATTTATCTATTGTATTTCCTAAGCTATTAAGTTGGGAAATTCATGTTTTCTGTGGCTATTCATCCATTTCATATAAAATGACAGTTTTACAATCACCTAAGAGATAAAAATAGTTCCTACTAATTAGTTAATTTCATTGACGTTTGTTATGGTTTCCCCACTTCATTTTTGATTTGGGTAATTTTATGTTCTTCTTGTTTAAGTCAAATTCACCAACGATTTGTTCTTATTTAAGCTATTTTCTTAGTTCCATGAACAATTCTTTAATCCATTCTTTCTCACTTTCATTAATTTACAGATTTATATAAGTAATTTGTCTCCAAGTACTTCTCTGAGGGAATGCCACTGATTTTGAAATGTTGCCTCATGGTTGTAATTATCTCAAATGAAATTTTGAATGATTCCATCATTTTTCTTTGACTCCCTCTCCGTTTAGGAGTATTTAGTTTCCAACTGACTTTTATTGAATTATTTCATAATTTATTGAATATAATTTTATTTCATTATAATCGAAGAGTGTATATTTAATTTGTCTGATTCTCTGCATTTCTGGTGATGTCTTATGCCATCAAGCATGCTCAAATTTGTGAATATTTCATAAAAGACTGAGGAAAGTTATAATTTCATTTCCCAATCAGTTTTCTCAAGAGGTCTAGCATATCTAAATTTTCTAAAGTTTTATTCATCTCCTTAACTTTTTTCCTAATTTTAATGTGAAAACACCTACAACAAAGTCACAAAGAAAAAAATATTCAAATTGAACAGAAGCCCAACAAGAATAAAAGAAAGATCTAATAGTGGTAATGAAAATATTAGGAGAAAAGAGTAATAAAAATTAGGAAACATCATCAACCGCGTGTTAAAAAAATGTGATATAAGAGAAGGCAAATTGAGGGAAGGGTTAATCAGAATGCAAAGCTTTATGGGGTGTGGGGAGGGGAGAGATGGTGACAAAATGTACAACTCAAAATTTTGTGGAAAGGGATGTCGAAACCTAAGAATGAATAAACATTTAAAATAAAATTAAATATCAAAAGGGAAGGTGACAAGTAGTATTGGTTCCCGGACCTACAGATAATCATAGAAAGAAATAGGTCTTAATCTTTTTCAGTTTTTCTTCTTTTAATTGGTTTAATTCCTTCTATATCTTGCCTTCTAATTCTCTGGGTTTTGTCCTGTCTGCCTGGTCTGACAAAACTGCCAGATGTTTAGCCTTTCTTGAAGGAAAAGAAAACAATCCTACTGGCATTCTAGCTAACTCCTCAATCACAGTAGGAAAATGCCCCAATAATCTAGGCCAGGGGTGGGGAGACTGAGTCCAAACTGGATTCAAAGAATCCCACTTGAGGATCTAGAGGGTCACATGTGGCTTTTGATTCCAGACATGAAAGGCCAGGTTGGCAACAGTTCCCAATCCTGTATTTCCCCAACAAGGGGTTCCCCTTCCCACATAAGTTTTCCTCTGGGCTTCAGGCTTATAAAGCGTTTATTTAGAGGGACTTTTTTGAACTAATGGGTCTCACTGATTGTGTTCTCCTCAGAGCCGTAAACTTGTTTTGAGCTACAAAGACCCTTCCTACTCTGTACTCCAAGGCTTTGAGCTTCCTTGTACTAATTTTGCCAAATGTTTTGCATGATTTTACATGGATAATTGATATCATATTGCTTGCCTTCTCAATGGATGGGGGAAAGATGAGTAGGAGGGAGGGAGAGAATTTAGAATTGAAAAAAATTTTTAAGTGATTGTTAAAAAGAGATGTATAATATAAATGATAGTTTCCTTCTGTCAAAAAAAATTCTCAAAAATATTGGAAAATAACTCCATAAAAAGATAATTAACTAAATGATAAAAGAAGTACAAAAATCACGGGATAAAAAAGAATTCCTTTAAAACACAATAAGTTAAATAGAAATGGAGTTATCGCAGCTCAATAAAAAAATTACTTAAAAATCACTATCAAGAATTGGAAAATAATGACTCCATAAGACAAGAAACAATAAAACAAAGTTAAAGGAATAAAAAAAAATGTAAAATTTATACTAGAAAAAAACTGAGCTGGAAAATAGATGAAGTAGAGATAAACTAAGAATTATTGAATTACCTGAATTCCAACATAAAATAGAGCACAGACATCATATTTCACTACACTGTAATGCAAAATTGCCCTGTATCTTAGATCCTGTTGATAAAATGAAACGGAAAGAATGCACTGATCACCATCTGAAAGATTTTGCAAAATTAAATCTCACAGAAAAAGAATAGGCAAATTTCAGAGTTTCTAGAGCAAAAAGAAAATATTTCAAATTGGCAGAAAGAAAAAAAATCATACATTATAGAGAAGTAACCAAGGTCCAGGAACATTTTTCTGGAGTCACACAAGAAATTAAAAAGGAATGGTAGAATTTGAGATCCAGCATTTGCTTCATTATCCTGCAAATGATCCTCTTTCATGATTTTATTAACTTTTGTTCTATTTAAAAGACAAAATAATGTCCCCACATTAGTGCTTTTTCACTCTTTGAAATAATGATAAAACCAAAGCAAACTACATTCTCAAATTTTCTATGTTAAAATGAATAGCATTTTCAAAGGCATAAAACACATTGAACTTCAAGGGAAATGAAAATTATATGGAAATATAATTATCAAAATGTTAAAATTCGTGGATCCAGCTTAAGAACTCCTGGATATTATCCCAATTATTATCATATAACAATTTCAACTCATGCAGTTTGGACCAAGCTTCCTTGAAAAAATAGAAAAAATAATTTACTTGAGCATATTATGTGTCGCCTGAAGTCAATTGGGTGCTCCATAGTTTCTTCATGGCATTTTTTACTTCTGCATTCCTTAGGGTATAGATCAAAGGATTGAGGAAGGGAGTCATAATGGTATAAAAAAACAGTCACTAACTTATCAAGAGGGAAGGTAGTAGGCGGGCGAGTGTACATAAATATGCAGGGACCAAAGAATATGATGACAACAAAGATATGGGAACTTCAGGTGGAGAGGGCTTTGTGCTTCCCCTCTGCACTGTGATTTCTCAGGGAGTGCAGTATCATTGCGTAAGATATCATCAGCAAAACAAAGCTTACTGAGCATATGGCTCCACTATTGGGTACTACAAAAAGGTTTAATACATATGTATCCATGCATCCCAGTCTCAACAAAGGTTGCAAATCACAGATGTAGTGGTCAATAACATTGGGACCACAGAAGGACACATTCAAAATAGGGATTATCTGGGCAATAAAATGCACAAATGACCCTATCCATGCCAACAGAATCAGTATCCCACACACCCTGTGGTTCATGATGACTGAGTAGTGTAGAGGTTTACAGATGGCCACAAAGCGGTCATAGGCCATTAAAATGAGGACAAATACTTCCATGCAGCCAAAGAAATGCATGGCAAATACCTGGGTCAGGCACTCATCAAAAGAAATAGTATTCTTGTTAGAGAGGTTGTCCACAATCAGTTTGGGTGCAGTGGTGGTAGCGAAACAAGAATCTGCAATGGACAAATAGGTTAAGAAAAAGTACATAGGTGAACCAAGTGTGGGACTGGTCTTGATTGTCACAACAATTAATAGGTTCCCCACCACCGTAGCAGTGTAGAACACCAAGAAAATGCCAAATACTATTTTTTGCTTCTCTGGGTCCTGAGTCAGTCCAAGCAGAATGAATTCAGTCACGTTGTTTCTCATCTCTAGGACTCAAGTGGGAAGGACACAGGTGAGAACTAGTTAATATAAGAAAAGAATAAAGAAAAATTAATAGAGCAGAATTTGAGAGGTCTTATTAAAAGAAACACTGCATGACTTTCTAAATTTAAGCTTCTATTATTTCGATTTTCAAAGTCTTAGATCGGAGAGCTTTAAAGCGAAAGTCTCCCTATAATCTTCTCCAGTTCATCTAACACAATTCTTGCTCATGCGATATGTGCTTGTGTGTGGGGTGTGATTTCTCTCTGTGTGTGAGTGTCTGTATGTGTGTATGTGAGAGAGACAGAGAGACAGAGAGAGTTACAATGTCCTCTGTGCAGTAACACATATATAACACCATGTATAAACTTACAGGAAGACATGAATGGATAAGCATGTGTGGGTAGAAATCATCATCACTGGATAGAAGTATTAGTTCATTGATCTATTTGATAATTTTAATTTATGTTACCATTTTACTGTGTGTGTGTGTGTGTGTGTGTGTGTGTGTGTGAGAGAGAGAGAGAGAGAGAGAGAGAGAGAGAGAGAGAGAGAGAGAGAGAGAGAGAGAGAGAGAGATTTAAAAGCTCAAACTGTCTCCCCAACTTTCCACCTTTAACATTTGGAAGATAGTTACTATAATCTTCTAACATACATACAAATCTGCTAGAAACAATATAGATCTAAATTGTGCTTATTCTGTAATTCTTTTCATAGAATATCAGATTTTGAAGGGAGCTCATAAGTTGTCTTAGGCCACTCACACAAAAAGGAATACATTTTTACACCTTCCCCAGTAAATAATTATCCAACCTCCAAGCGAATATAACTGGTAAAAAATAAAATTTCATTGTGTTTCTAATATACTTTAGAACAGATCAAAGTACTTAGATGATTGTTTTCCTCATATGAGGTTTATGTTTACTTCTTAGTAACCTACAAAAATTGTTACTAGTTCGATCCTATGAGATCAAATATTCATCACTCTGATCTCTCTCTCTCTCTCTCTCTCTCTCTCTCTCTCTCTCTCTCTCTCTCTCTCTCTCTCTCTCTCTCTGTCTCTCTCTCTGTCTCCTCTCCTTCTCCCTCTCCCTCTCTCCCTGTTAACTGCCAGCCCTACCAATAATTAATAATGACTCTCATATTCTCTATAAGCTTTCTATTTTCCATGGTAAAGATTGCGAAATTTTACCTTTATGGTTGCCCTTCTCTGAATATGTTAGAGATCATCAATGTCCCTCTCCAAATATGTTACCCATACTTGGCACCATAGTCCATATGTGAGTCACCAAGGGAAGAATTCATTGGAATTATCACCTCTCTTATACTGAACGCTAGGAATCAAACACACTCCAAGGTCTCATTAAAATATTTAGTGCCATGTCAGATAATTTACTGCTATTAAGCACATAGTTTAATACATCATGCATTAAGTCCTAATAGAGACATTAAATATTATCAACGCTAAGCAAGCAAATTGACAAGCAAATAGAAATCCAGGTAGCCAATTTTGCTTGCCCGACATGATCCTGATGATACTTGGGATTTGGTCACTAGATCAGTTTCAGATTAGTAAATTGCCTGTCTATGGCTGTTTACCTTATATTATTTCATTGAATGCTTCAAAGAACATGAAGGATTTTATTTTCATTCCTATAAAATGATATGTTGTCTTGGACAATGACAGTAGATTGTCAAAAATGTTAGCTTTTTCAACCATTTACAAATATGATGTCTAACATCTATGACTTTATCTAAATCATTCCTAAAAATGTCCAACACGGAAAAAAATATAATACTTGATATATAAGTAATGATTTCAAAGAACTCTCTCTCTCTGTCTCTCTCTGTCTCTCTCTCTGTCTCTTTGTCTCTCTCTCTCTCTCTCTCTATATATATATATATATACACATGTATATACACACATGTGTATATATAGATATGTATATATATATGTATGTATGTATGTATGTATGTATGTATATATTCCCTGTAAAATTGTGTGGAAGAGCCTTTCCAGGTTTGATTATTCCCATTTTATTGTTGAGGCAGGGAAAGTTAAAAAGGTGTTACATGACTCTTTGAAGGTCACAAATACAATAAATATCAGAGGAAATAATGAGGTGCTGCTATTTCCTCCTTATTCCATGTCTACTACTAATCCACAGCACTATAATGCCTCTGGTTACAGATCCTAGTTATTGCAACCAATGGATTCATTCATTATTGTTATTTGCATCCAACATTTCATGTTTTTCCTTTTTCAGATTTTAATACCAGGAGAGAATATTTGTTTCCCTTCCAATGCTCTCCTTTATCTTTGAAAATGTCATTTTTATTTCCCAATGTCAAATTTATATTCAATATTTCTTTCAAGCAATCCTTGAAGTCTTGAAAATTTCTTAAAGATCATTGGTAATATCAAATGATTTTGCAGAAAAAGAGGACAGATAAAGAGAGTAAAAAAAAGGCAGATGAAGGGAAGAGAAGAGGGACGATAAAGGGAGAATATGAACAGAAACACAAACCTATAGCCACACACATCTAAACATGATGTACCTACATACACAAATATATCTCTAGTGTTTAATTTATAGCATTGTCATGAGACTCAAATTAAATAATGCATTGAAATCACTTTGAAATTTATGATACTACTAGTTCAGACACTTTCTGAACCAAATAATTTCTGGAAGCAGGTATAATAGCAACTGGCAACTAAATTTTCCAAATTGGAAACTGAAGTGTGAGAAGATTTTGGTAGAAAAAATTTCCCCTTTACTTTGTTACAAGGTGTCAAAACTTGAGTTTGAGTCGAACAATCATAAATTAAGAATCAGACAGTAACTAAGAGGGCACCATAGCAGTCACGGTAAAATTGAATTAAAAAATCATACAAGAAATGTTATTGGCTCTTTGCTCTAGTAGCTAAGAGAGGGTCCAAACTTACGTTGTATAAAACCAAGGCCAGCACTTAATGAGCACTGGGAATTCCAGTATGTCAGCTACCCTTTCTATCATTCAGTCTCTTGTCCTGTAAACTAAAAAGAATAAAATAAACACTGATTAAGCACCAAGAATTTTAAATTAGCATCTCATTTGATCCCCACAACAACCTTAGAAAGCACGTGATATTATTATCCCCATTTGACAGTTTTGCAAACTAAGTCAGACAGAGGATAAATGATTTTCTCAGGGACACATTCTTGTTAAGCACAACAGACTTCACTGGAAATTGATTCTTCCTGACTTCAGGCTCAAAAGTTTCTACTCTCCTACCTAGCAAGGTTCTAAGCAAATAATCACATTTGCCTTTTAAATAGCACTTTAAGGAATGCTCAGCTTCTAATTACAAAATTTTATATAGAATCAACAAGATATAAGTTCTAGGATTCAAGACTGTAGGTATTATCCTTAGTTTGCAAACAAGGAAACTGAAGAATATGGTATGTGATTTGCATAGTGTCACAAATAAGAAATATAATATATAAGATTTGAACTCAGGATTCCTAAGATGTAAAAAATCCAGACTTTGAGCAACTACATTACATTCTTTTAATAATAGGAAACTCTGAGGATGAAAATATTTTAGTAGGTACTTTATAACCATCAATCAATATACTAAATAGTAACCAATGTTATTGGATCCGCAAATAGTAAGGAATGAGAAAAGAGATAAAAATGTCATTTACATTTATTTACACTTATTTTAATATATCATTATGACCAAGAGAGGTATTTTTGACAGTCTGTTATGTGTTCACAAGCTAATAACAGTAATAATTATAACTAAAAATATGTGGTGCTTTAAGTTTTTCAAAGCATTTTTAAATTATTTCATTTTATCCACACAATGATCCCAAAAGATTGGTCCTAGTATTATCACCATGTTTCAGATAAATAAACTGATGTTGAGATAAGTTAAGTGAGTTTCTCAGGGTAACATATTTGATTAGTGTCTAAGTGTGGATTTGAACTCAGGTCTTCTTGATATACTATCTAGCCATTTGGCTACTTCAATACCTAATTATCCAACTATAAACAAATATAAAACCACTAAGTGTGCACAGTGCAAGTCCTAGGAAAACTCTTCCCTTTTCCTTTATTTTTTCTTTTCATGTTCCCTTTTTCCTTACCCCTCTTCCTGACCCTTCTTTTTACTTCCCTTCTCTCATCTTTCTTTCCTTTTTTCTTTCTTTTTTAATTTGAGTGGTTTCCACCTCTCAGCTTACCCTCCTATATTCTCGTAAATGAAGAACAAGTTATTTTTTTCCAGAAGATTATGGAGAAATATATCCACAGTGACAATAAATTACTGGTACCAGGTAGAGTGGATTTCCCTTTCAGCTCTTAAAAGACGAAAAATGAAGGATGTAATCAGTTACAGATAGTTAAACTCTCAGAGAGCTCTCTCTGGTGACCCTAGAAATGTGGATAAAGAAGGAGTGATACTGAAAGACTTTGCTGGAACCATTGAGATTAGACCATTTCAGGGCATTTCTACTCATAATATTTGCCCTTCCTTCCATTTGTTCTTTGTGTCTCTGTCTGTCTGTGTCTCTCACTCTGTGTGTGTGCGTGTCTGTCTGTTTGAGGTTGCAGCAGTGGATGTATCAGACCCATCGCACCATGATTTTCGTACTTTACAATTTCACATACCCTGCAGTTAAAAGAGAATCAAGTCAGTCCCATTGTTTTATTGGCACCTATGTTCTAAGTACACACTTGCCAGTCAGGCTGAGATCATATTCTACTCAATCAAAACTCCGTCCCAGAAAAAAGTACCAATCCATGTGTTGTGACATATCACAACAGTTATTTAAAATTCCATTAAAATTTAAGTTATTATAAATTGATTTCTACTCCCTTTAGTCCCTGATTAATTCCCACATTATTTCTCAGTTTCTAAAGGTAATTGGCCCCTGATGGGAAAATAATTGTTTGAAATCCATCAATACTTTTTTCAGTAATAATTAATTGAATACTAACAAATGAAAGATAAATAATACTAGGGAAGGGTCCTATACTATTTGACACCTTTTGTGTGACCTTAAGCATACACATATAGATGACGTTATGAATGCGACAAGCTCTCAGAAACTACTTTATTATCTATGAAATGAGGGCTTCTGACCAGAGTACCTCTAATTTTCTTTCTATTAAATGCCCTAAAAATTCTATAAAGTGATAGATGAAAAGCAGTATAAACTTTAACATTGCCTTTACGTGCTTAGATTTTGTTGGGAAACTGAGACAAATGTAAAGATCACATCATAAATGAGGGGAAATAATTGAGGAGATTTATTAATTAATATCTGAAGAATAAATAATCTCTTGATCCCAAGACTTCAGTCTTAAGTTATTTGATATTTTTTCTAAAATTAAGTATCTAATGTTCTAGATGATTTTAATAAAACATAGTTTGATATAATTCCATATATAATGCACATAGAAGTAAATAAAAGTCTAACTGAAAACCTGGAAATAGATTGGAGAACGCTGATTAGACAAGAAGTAGCAATGGTGATAATTACTACTGTACTACCAATTCAAATGAACCCGAACCTTTCCGTCAGACCTTCTTTAACCCACTTTAGGATTTGTTCCTTCTTTCCATCTTCCTTCCATCTCTTTGCTTTCTCCTTTTTTTTTGTAGTAAAATGCTAAAATTAGGACTTGTTTTTATCATCTTGTTTACGTGTTTTATTTAATCAATAAAATGTGAGGTTTCATGATATTTTTCAAAGGACAGAGTATTTTCTTGCTCTTTCATTAAAAGAAAGGAAAATTAATAGGTTTTTTGTTTACTTTCCTCTGGTTTTTGATTGATTTTCTTTTCCTTTTGACTCACCAGTCTTAGAAAAAATAAAATATTTTGTTTTCTTATCAACCCATTAGCCATATTATCATCCTCTTTTGAGAACTGACAATGTTTTTCATTATCTTTAAAAAAAGGAAAAGGCTTAAACTTGCCAATCTGTTTTTTGTCTCTGTAATCTGTCTCAGTAATATTAATTCTAAGGATTTTAATTATCTATCTGTATAATTGGCATGTTTTATGGTTGAGAGAACACTGAAACAATGAGCAATTATGAAAATGCCTATCTCTGTGGCTCATTGTGTAATACAGATAGTTTTTATTTTACTTTAAGTCTTTTTAAAAAAATATATTTTTAAATTTTTTCCACTATGTGTAAATTGTCAATAAAAAAATGGAACTTACTTACATTACAAGACTCATGGGAGGCTAATGTGAATGTACAGAAAGCTGCCATATCTACACGTATAAGGTAAATTAAGTGAATACAGAAATAATTATTCCATCTAGTCAAACAACTCAGAAATATCTAAGAACCTTGATTAGTCTTCTCTAGTTCCTGCTTTCACCTTGTCAGTTCTCTGTTCAAATAGACACACTGTTCCTTGCCTTTAATTGGTGCCTAATAATCCTAAATCCCTTAGTCTCTTATTAAAAATCCCTCCAAAATACAGTCTGTTCTTGCAACTGGTATCAAATATGTTGTTCTCAAATCATCATTCCATCCAGAGTGTTTTGTAGAATGGTAAAGTTATCATAGAGAGAGTGTTGAAGGATGGGACATAAAGTAGTTGATGGTGGTTGCTCTGTGGATAGTGTTTGGCTTGGAGTCAGGAAGATATGAGTTCAAAGACCATGTCAGACAATTTTTAGCAGTATGACTGTGATAAAGTCAATAAGTCTTATCTTGCTTAGCCGGAAAATGGAGATAATAATAGCAACTAGCTCCCTGAGTTGTTTTGAAGATCAAATAACTTGTCATGCAATGTCTTATACAATCTTTAAAGCATGTTATAGATAATATGTATTACTATTATTAGAAAAAAAGACTAGTGATGAGAATGTGTTACCTGAATCTGGATAGAGTACCTGCACAAATGAATTCAGAGAAAATTAGAGGGGATTTGGGAATAAAGAAGAGAATCAGAACGACAACGAAAAGAGCAAAAGATCATAGGACAATATTCATTGCTTCATCACCTCCCCCTGTGTCTTTTACCCATCAATTAAGATAAGAGTGCTGATAGAATTACCTGATAAGGAATTAACATCTGAACACTAAACCAGTTAATCCAAATTCTTCATTTATAATATGAGGAAACTTAACCCTAGAAAAGTTAAGCGAATCCCTGAAGGTCATACAGTGCTCAAAAGTGAACAGCTGGGATTGATCTTATTTCCTATGATACCAAATAAAATACTCTGAATGATATTACACCTTGGCTACCAGATAGTCTTTAACGCATAATTGCATCCTGTTTGCTAATCCCATTTTCTTAAATGTAAAGCAAATAGGCAAATCCTGAATAAAAGTACAAAGTTACCAAAACCACTGAAGGATCACTCACCTTTATTTTTCTTACCTTCAACTTGAAGAACTCTTAGTGATTTTACAGCTGCATATTCTGAAGTTTGGAGAGGGTTCTACAAATGCAACATTTAAAACCTGGGCTTAATTTTACTTGTTCCTTCTGGAAGATCCAGCATGCCATGAAAGTCAATGAAGACAGCGAGCCTAGAAGCAGATTGTTCACAACATAAGGTGGAAAAATATATCAGAAAGGTCATAAACCTTGAATTGACCTTGCTAGTTATTACCTTATGGATGTCATTTGCCTTCTATTTTCACCTTTCCAATTCTTGCCTTCTTAGATGGGGATTCACTTACAAACTTCATCTTTCATCCTCTGTCCTTGGAAGATACAATGAATTCAATAAGCATTTATTAGAATACCAACATGTTCTTGGCACTAAGCCACCTAGTGTCACATCTGAATGAAATTGCTGTAACATCAGCTAAAACTACACTGTGGTGTGGTGATAAGAGATCTGCCTGTGGATTCAGTTGTGTTATATGTTAATATGATCCTAGAAAGCAAAGTCATGTAGAGACTGAGTTCCAGATGAAGTTCTTTAAGATCATAAATTACAGAAAATTTGGAGGTTTATGATTCATTAGATAATCTCCTCAAAAATATTCACTATTTTAACAAAATCCCAGTCCCAGCCCACCTGTGCTCTCAAAAATAAGTTTAAACAAAGTGACCATTTTTTGAAAACAAATTGGAAGTTTATGATATTCCTTAGACTACCATCAAATTACACTACTTTCCTGAAGACCAAGAAGTGATGCTAGATAAAATACTTAACTTTGATCGAATATATGGGGTGTTCTTTAAATTTCATAAGGAACATTTTTCTGTTTTCTGGTACAATAAATGATAGAGCTCTACTCTCTGATATGTACTCTGATTCACAGTGAACAGTTAAAGTAAAGTCTTTCTTAGTCACACAGATACTTACAGATATTGCGTTAAAGTTCAGAAATTTAGAAAACTGATTCTGTCACCAGAGAAATAAGAAACCAGTCTCTGTGGGATGGTTGGCGCCTCTAGCTCATTTCACTTTGGTCACTGAAGAAGGAAACTTCCTTAGCCAATTACGGCCGTCTGCCTGAATGCCAACTTTGGCTGAATTACCAGCTAAGTGAACTGTATAGTCAACATATTTTTTTTCTCCCATCTATGAAACTTAAAAATCACTTCATTAATGATGTTGCAATGAGACAAATTTCTCATTACAAATGCCTGGAATGTCTTTGGAATAACGCAATGATATCCAGAAGTACATTTCACAAGATTTTATTTAATTGAAAATTTATAACATTTATTAAAAAGCCAGGCAATGTATTACACCCCAGGGAAAAAAATAAACAAACAAAAAAGAAACTAGCCTCTCCCTATCTAACTGAGTTATAAAGCATATAAAGAGATAAATAAATTATATATATATATACATATATATATATATATATATATATATATATATATATATATATATATATACACAGGCATATATAGGTATACATGTGTATCTTATACGCATACATATATGTGTGTATAAATATATACAAATCTACACAGAGAGATAGACAAATAGAAGGATAGATAGATAGACATGAAGAAAATAAATGGTGAAAGGACAGGTAAATGATAGTTGATTGTGGAGTGTGGAGTGTGTTCGTCCTTCATTGCTGAAGAGCAAAACGCCACCAGAGAAATAATGACATGACTTGTACTTGACTTTTGTTTCGAGTGAGGGAGGGTTGTGCAGGTCACCAGCCTCACTTCTCCTCCAGAACCATCTGAATCCAGTGACCAGATACACATCAGGACGAGGGGAGCTGACCCAGGATGAGGCAATTGGGGTTAAGTGACTTGCCCAGGGTCACACACAGCTAATGAGTGTCAAGTGTCTGATGTGAGATTTGAACTCAAATCCTCCTGACTCCTGCACTGATGCTCTATCCACTGCACCACCTAGCTGCCCCTAGCTAATTGTACGTATACAGACAGAGAGAAATATTTGAGAGATAGGCAGAACAATATATGAAAATATGAGATGTTTCGCAGAAAGCTAGATAAATGGATATAGATGGTAGATTGCAATTAAACAGATGAATATATAGTAAATAGACCGTGGATAGATTGACAGATCTGAACATTAGCTTCCCCTTAGCAAATAACTAGTCAGTAAACCTTTTAAAGTGCCCACTATATTCCAGGATTGTAACAAATAGTAAGGATACAAAACTATAGTCCCTGCCCTCTCCAGGAGTTACCAATGGAAAGACGAGAGTGGATAGTTTTAAAACAAGATGTCAGAGACACCAAAATTCCGGGCTTCTTTCCCTTATCTCATATTTGGCTGCCTGCATGTTCCAACTAAATACATTTCTCTCCAAAATTTTTTTCTGTTTTCTCTGCAATACTAGTATTTAACATCCATTGAGTTTCTCCCGTTTTTGCAGGATACATCCTCTTGGTACATAGTTGTCTGCATGGGGTCAACATCATTAGATAGTGAGCTCCTTAAGGAGCTCAGGGTGTGTCTTTTGACAGTTTTTGATTCCCCAGTGCCTAGCCAGGGTCTGCATAATAGGCCCCTGATACAGTTTGTTGACTGAACAATAGAGAAACGTTGAAAAACTTACATGAATTGATGGAGCATGAATTGGTTCTGAAGAATAATGTATAAAATAAAAAGAAGGCATGTAAGATTTAGAACATCAATTAGCATAGTGTCCCACCTTGATTTCAGAAGCTGGAATGTCATGCATGCTATCCATCTTGTAACAAATAGGCAATGGATTAAAGCTTTAGAAAGAGATGGACAATTGAAGATATAGCCAATACAGAAAGTATCCTTTCATTATAAATATTTGCTACAAACTTCTATGCTTTTATCCTTTTGTCTTAATTTATGTGTTTGAAGTAAGGACAGTAAATGCTTTCACAATTAAAAATATTTTTCTTTATTGTGTCAACATGTAATCATTTACTTCCTTCTGACTATTTTACTCTATGAGGTTTCTTATGAATCATAATTAAATTCTCTAAATAATAATATTTGTCATTTTGTACAGTATAACATTATATTTTATTCATAAACGGTGATTTGTTCCCTAATTCCCCAAGCTGAAAGTATCTCCTATGTTACAGTTTCATTGATGCAGCCAAATAAGCAGTTCTACCCACATTTTGGTACATATAATTCCCTTGAGATCTTTCAGGTATTTGACTAGAAGTTATTTTACTGGGTTATGAATTTTGCAAATTTTAATGACTATTTAATTTTTGGGAATTTACAAATAAATTGCTTTGTTTATTTTAACCTTCATTTAAAAAAAAAAATAGTTATATTTTCTTTCCCTGCTTCCCACTCTTCTCCAACCTGTTGAGAAGGCAAGCTATAGGGTATCACTTGTGAAAGTGTGAAGTGAGGTCAAACATATTTACATTTTAGTCTCCTAGACAAAAAGGTAAAGAAAATAAAGGGGAAAAGTATGTTTCAACCTTCTCTCACAGTTCTTCAGATCTCTCTCTTTCGAAGAGAATACCATTTTTCATCATCGATCTTATGAGATTTTATTGGCTCATTGTCCTAGTGGAATGTAGTGTTGAAGTACAATCAGGTCATATTGACTTGGCCTTTGGGTGGGAAATAGGGAATAATATATAACGATTTGGGGTCATCTCCCTTGCACATGTTCAGACTTGGCTCTCAGGCCACACTCTTCTGGATGACATCAATTATATTATCAAGAACCAGGTATTCAAGTCACTATCCAATATCTCTTCATCATTTCTCCAGTGTCCTCCACTCCCTTTTAACTTCTCCATTATGTATTGTCTATTATCAATAATATACAATTGCCATGAGGGCAAAAATTAACTTGTAAATTGATATTAATGTTCTTACCACTTTTCACAATGCACATTTAGTGACTTCAAAATAATTGCTTTATCTATCCATTCATCTATCCCTATAGCTATCTATAATCTATCTATTAGCTATATATCCATCTATCCATCGATTGATCTATAGATCGATGGATCTAGTTAAACTGTAACGAGAGGGTGTGAAAGGCTTTAAAAGCCTAACAGAAGACTGATACCTCATGACCAGTCTGCCGGCACTTGTCTGCCTCGTTTTTTTCTTTGCTGTTGTTGTTTTTTTTAATACACTCCTCTTAATTTTTTCTTCATCCTGAGTTTTGCCTCTACTATGAGGGCAAAATATTCAAGCTTAAAATTTTGCCTTTTTTGGCAAGAACCAACCATGAAAGTTTCTGAGGGCACTTCCTCTGTCATTTATCAAAGAAAACTATCTTTTTCCAATTAATTGCAAGCCAGTATTTTGTCCTTACCTGATAGAGTGCTGGAGTAGACAGAGACACATGAGTGTTAAGTGACGGAGGGAGTGTACATATCACCCTAGTTCTTTAATCCTCATAATCTATACACTATTCCATTCTTCTACAATAAATTAGCATATACTATTTTGACTTATACTTTAAGAATTTTAATATTGTTTCGGTTTGTTTTTGTTTCTTTGTTCTGTTTTCTCTAATCTCATTCTTCCTATTGACATTCTTCCCTTTCTAGTGACCTGCCCAATCTCAGTTTCTTGAATTTAATATAATTTCCTTCTCTTAACTCGCTTTCCCTCTCCTTCCCCTCTCCCTCCTTCCCTCCCTCCCTCTCTCTCTCTCTCTGTCTCTTTCTCTCTCTCTCTTCCTTTCTCTCCCTCGCTCTCTCTCTGTCTCTGTCTCTCAGCCTCTGTCTCTGTCTCTCTGCCTCTCTCTCTGTCTCTCTCTCTGTCTGTCTCTCTCTGTCTGTCTCTCTCTCTCTTCTCTCTTCTGTCTTCTCTTATCTTAAACGTTTAAAACCCCTAATTTGAATGGCACTCATTTTCAGTGCCCCATTGCAATAAATTGATATAGTTCATCCTTTCCTTACTCCATTCCTCATCTAATCTGAAATGTAATTCATTATTAGTTCATGAGACCAAATTATTTTGAATTAATATTTTCTTCATTCTTTTTCTGGCTTTCATATAGGATACAAATTCACATGATGTTTCCGTTCCAAATAACTGTGCTGTCTTCATAATCTCTCAGAAAAACAGAAATTATGAAAGATTAAGGACAGCAGCAAAATTAAAAACAAAATTCATCTCTTGCTTTGAGGTGTAGATGGTACTATTTCTCAGTGACACCCTATGATAGTCTATGATTTCAGGGATTTTTTCCTACACCTATTTTTTCTATTTTCCCATCTTAATTTGTTATCACAATCCTGAAAATATTGATCTGTTCCTGTTGAATTTTTCTGCTTTTTTAATACGACATTGCATATTTGTCCTTAAGATGTTTTACCCAAGTTGGTTTATTTTCCTCTTTACAATGCTGTTTGGAAAAATTGAGTATTTTTAAGAGAGAGGAGCAAAACTAAATAAAAAATAAAACCATCTAAATAAAGATCGAAGAAAACATTAATTTCATGTCTTCATGGTAATGTAATGCTTTTGATTGCCATTGTGTTTGGTTCTGGTTTTTTTTTGTTGTTGTTTATGTGTTTAAATAATGTTTTACCATATCATTCTATTATATGGAGTTATTTAAAAGAAAGATAAAAATATTGTGGTTTTCTAAAATACGTTTTTTGTCTCAGTAAATTTGACATTGCAGAATGGTATGTGTACATCTAAATCCAACCTTTTTTTGGAATAATATATTGTAATTGTTTAATTACTTATAAAGAAAGTTTAGAGAACAATACTGGCATATTTCTAGGAGACATCAGAGCATATGAAGGAGGATTGGAAACACTGGAAAAACTATGGAAAAACCATCGATGCTTCAACCCAATTTGCTTCTTTGTCCTTGTAGAATTCTGAGAACTGGAAGGCAAGAAGTTCCTGATGATTTTGCTGTCAAAGTAGGAATCTCCTCTACTGTCCCTACTGAGGAGTCCCCAAAAAAATGTGATACAAGAGCTTAATTGTATATCTGAAACACCTCCTGACTGGGTCACTTTCAGTTAAACCTCAGTTATTTTAATGATTGCCAAGACAATTTTGTCCCTTTCTCTATAACCTTCCCTGGCTTTTTGTAACAGTACTTGTCGGGTTTCTGTATTTATAGAACACTTATAGGTTGGAACTTATACATAATCAAAGAAAGGAAGGAAGAGAAAGGAAGGAAGAAATTTAAAGAAGGAAAGAAAGATATAGATGAAAGAAAGATATAAAGAAACAGAGGGAGAGAATTAGGAAGAAAGGAAAGAAGAAAAGAAGCAAGCAAAGAAGGGAGAGAGGGAGAAAGAGGATAAGATGGAAGGGTAAGAAAGGGAAGAGGGAAGGAAAGGAGGAGAAAATTAGAAACTAGTGATTCCTAACAATTGCAGTTATTCAAGCTTGGAATGGAAAACAAAGTCTGCCTCTACCCTTAGTACATAAAATAGATCCTTATTCTTTTTCCTTAGTCATATTTGGAATTATACTTAGTACTGTTATTTCTAGCTCAAAAGATATAGAGAGTTTAATAATTCTTTGGGCATAGTCCTAGATTGTTCTCCAAGATTGTTGGGTCAGTTCACAATTCCACCAACAATGAATTAATGTCCCAATTTTTCCACATCCCCTCCAATATTTGTCACTTTCTCCTTTAATCATTTAAATTAATCTGGTAGGTAGCAGATGATATCTCAAGGTTGATTTAATTTGCATTTCTCTATTGAATAATTATTCAGAACATTTTTTCATCTATTTGTCTTTGGAAAACTGCTTATTCATATCCTTTGACCATTTATCGATCATATTTACCAATGTTTTTGCTTAGGAGACACTATTGTGAATTGAGAAGAGGGCTGAATTTAGAGTCACAGGTGACAAAGATGAATCTTGACTTTTTCACTTCCTACCCATGTAAGCTTGGGAAAATCACTGAAAATTTATTTCTACTTCATTTCCTCAGCTGGAAAATGAGGAATTTGAACCAGCACTAGACTTGGTCAGTTCTGGATCTAGATATATGAAGCTTTCTCCCCCCTCTTAGAAAAAAGGAAACTCCTTGTGAACATCAACTGTTAATATAGTTCTCTTGCCTTTGGAAAAAAAATAAACAATACTTTTCTGAAATATCAGTGATAGTAGCTTCTTGGAATGTAACTAATGAGATTGACTTGAATTCTTGGATAGAATATATAAAATGTATTATTAATGGCTGATTTGTTCTCAAAAGAAGTGCTAGTCAGTAAGAGCCAATGAATTTGAGTAAGAATAATTCATATATGTTTAATCTTACTTCCTTTCTTGATATGGTCACTACAGTGATATAAGGATGGAGTGAAAATGATGATGAATTATAAGTTAATTTATGTGTGAACAGAAGTTATACACATATATATGCACATATGCGTATGTATATATGTCTATACACACATGTGTATAAATATATATATAATGTCCATCACATTTGCTGCACATGCATATATACATATATATACACATACATAAACATATTAATATACGTACCTATGTATATTGAAATATTTGCTGAATTACAGGAGATATGCTTTCAAAATGAGGATGTTCATAATCACACGGTACTTTGACCTTATCAGACCACATCTGTATATGTATATACATATATATATACATGTATACATATATATGTACACACATATGTACATATATTTATATATACATACGTATATAGTTTTGGTGGAAGGGAAAATTTCTTATCAATTAAAACTATGAAATGTTGTAACAGCAAAAAAAAAATGCTGAGCAGGACAATAGGAAATAACCAAGGAGAATCTCAGTTTTCAGCAAGTATTAACTTCAATAAGTTAGCAATTCATACTTTGTCCTTTTACTGAAAAAGAAACTTGTTCTTTCATAAGCAAGCTCAAGATGTGGAAGGTGGATCACAATAGATTTTGGGAATTTATTTTCTTTTTAATATTCTGTACATGATTTTTAAAGGTACAAGGAAAATTGAAATGCTTGAGAACAGAAAATGATTCAGTAAGGCACAGGATCACTCGGTCTGTTTTCCTAAAGTTCCTTTCTTCTATTTAGGTAATGATTAGTTCTCACATATTTCCTTCACGTTTTCATTGAAGATATAGAAATGAAAAAAAGTGGGACTGAATTTATTCTACTTGGACTGACACAAGACCAAGAGAAAAAGAAAATAATATTTGCCATTTTCTTGGTTTTCTACGCTGCAACTGTGTTTGGAAATCTCATCATTTTGACCATAAAGACCAGTCCTGCACTTGGGGCCCCCTTGTATTTCTTTCTGACCTACTAGTCTTTTGCAGACTCCTGTTACTCTAGTAATACAGCCCCCAGAGTTATTGTAGACAACCCCTCTAAAAAGCAGACTATGTCCTTTGATGGGTGCATGACGCAACTTCTTGGAATGCATTTCTTCAGATGCATGGAAGTCTTGGTCATTATCCTCATGGCCTGTGACTGCTATGTGGCCATCTGTAAACCTCTGCACTACACAGTCATCATGAACCAGAAGATGTTTGGGATTTTAGTAATGTTGGTTTTGGTGGGATCTTTTCTGCATTCTATCATCCAGATCTTGCTTGCTCTGGTCCCAAAGTGACTGATCACTATTTCTGTGACTTGCAACCTTTGTTAAAGTTGGCCTGCACTGTCCCATATGTGATAAACCTATTGGTTGTTTCTCGTAGTCGAGCCATATGCATGATGAGCTTTGCAATTCTAATGTCCTACTATGGTTTTATTCTTTATTCACTAAGAAATCACAGTGCAGAAGGGAAGCATAAAGTTTTGTCAACCTGTACTTTCCACATAATTGTGGTCACTATATTCTTTGTTCCTTGTATTTTCATGTATACTTGGCTCCCAATTATCTACCCTTTAGATAAGTTGGTGTCTGTGTTTTATACCATTGGAACTCCTTTGTTCAACCACTTGATCTATCTGAGGAATGCAGAAGTAAAACATACTATGGTGAAGCTATGGAGCAATAGTGTAATTTTCCAGGGCAAATACTATACATAAACCCCCATTCAGATAATATTTGTAAAGTGCTAATCAAATTGTCTGGAATATAATAGATGTTTAAAAATGAGTATCACTTTCTGCTTCAAAGAAGATTTGGACCAATATGAAGAAGAGATGTCATCAGCTTGTCCTTGTCCCTGATCCCTGAAATTATGAGCATAATATGTGGGCAGTTAAATACAGAATGACTGATACCAACATAATGCAGGCACTGTGAATGTTTACAGCTTTCAATTATGCCCGGTGCTTGTATACTCCATATTGATGCCACTATATGGATGTTGCTTTTCTTGACTAGGGAGGAAAATCAATGACATTAAAGCTTTCAACTGAAATGGGATGTTAGAGGTCGCATAATGCAATCCTTTCAATTGATATGTGAAGAAACTGTGGGCCATAATGGTTAAGAATTTCATCTAAGTCGACATAAATCTTAAGTGACAGAAGTCTTGGGCTTTCATCCCAGTCTATGACTATTTTCAGTATACTATACTGCTGTTTAATCCAATTTTTCCCATTTCTATTCTTCTCCTGGAACGTTTCTCACTCTTCAGTTATGTAGGTAAATTTTCATGACATGAAAGAAGATTGCGTTCTTTTCTGCTTGAGAAATATATTTTTTTGTTATTTCCTTCTGTTGTAATTTGGGACAGACGGGTGGTGCAGTGGATAGAGCACCAGTGTACGAGTCAGGAGAATCTGAGTTCAAATCTCACCTCAGACACTTGACATTCATTAGCTGTGCGACCTTAGGCAAGTCACTTAACCCTAATTGCCTCATCCAGTCATCCTGATGAATGTGGTTACTGGATTCAGATGGCTCTGGAGGTGAAGTGAGGCTGGTGACCTGCATAGCCCTCCCGCTCTGAAAACAAAGTCAAGTACAAGCCATGTCATTATTTCTGATGGCATGGTCTTCTTTGGCAACAAAGGACGAACACATACACTGTGCTATTCTACAAAATTTCTTTCTTTGAAGTATATGCCCATCATTGAAACCGATTAAAAGTCAATCACTTCTTGTCAAAAAAAAAAAGCATATATTACTATAATCTCAGGTGGCATAGTAAGAACCTTTAATGGATTTCTTGTATAGTCACATTGAGAGGGGGTACAGAGTTCTAGAATTGGATGCAAGAAGTCATTGGGAAAGATAAATTGTTACAAAACTTTTAATATTTGTAAATAATGCTTTGTGTAGAGAAAACAAACATATCAGGGCCAGATACTAGATTTTCGAAATGATGGAGCGTGAATTCCTATGCACTTTACATAATAAAAGAGAGATTACAAAAAAAAAACAGCATGGAAAAATCACCATACAAAATCTAACACAGTTCATGCAATAAAATTCCACTAATTGATAAGAGTATTTATTAATAAACCACTTATTCATGTTCATCAAAGCAAAAAAAAATGCAAACGATGTGGCTAAAATTCTACTGGAGCTGCTTGGGCCAACCTGAAATACTCAAATTGCTCCTGAATATTTCTACAATTAAAATTATAATGTTAAGAAAACTATTCACTAAACTTCTCTGGAGCTGAGACCACCTTTCCTATATTGAGTACGTTACACAAAATGATCCTTCTATCTCTAACATTTGGTGATTTTAAGAAAATACATTTTGATTATTAATGTATCTTTTTTCAGTGTTCAACAATCAATTCCATAAGTCTCAGACTTTCTCCCCTTCCCTCCCCCCCTCCCAAAAATAGTATGCAGGTTTATAGGGGTTCTACGCATACATTCTTGTTAAACATGTTGTCACATTAGTCAGGTTGCATAGAAGAATTAAAATGAATGGGAGAAATCATGAGAAAAATTCAAACAAAACAAAACATAACACGAGAAAAATATTCTGCTTCATTGTGTATTGCAATCTCAGAGAAGGGAAAGCAGTTCATCTAAGTCCTTCCAGGACTATAAGAAGTCTTCCTCTTTATCATTACTCATAGGAAAATACTATTCCATTACATTCATATACGACAACTTGTTTAGCCATTCCCCAAGGGATGGTCATCCCCTCCTTTTGCAGTTCCTGGCTACCACAAAGAGAGCTGCTATAAATATTTTTGTACACGTGGCACCCTTTCTCATTTATGTGATTTCTTTGGAATACATTTCTAGAAGACATGTTGCTCAGTCAAAGTGTAGGCATTTCGGATTATTTTTCAGCCCTTTCAGCATAGCTCCAAATTGGTCTCCATAATGATTGTATTGGCTCACATCTCCACCTAAAATTAATTAGTATTCCAACTCTCCCACATCTTCTCTAACATTTATCATCTTTCTGTTTTGTCACTATACCCAGTCTGATAGGTGTGATGTGGTATCTCAGAGTTGTTTTTATTTTCATCTCTCTAGTCAATAGTGATTTAGAGCATTTTTTTCTTATGACTATAGATAACTTTAATTTTTTCCTCTGAAAACTGTCTGTTCTTAAGGGTTGACAGTTTTTCAAATGGGGAAAGACTTGTATTCTTGTACATTTGACTCAGTCCTATGTTTTAGAAATGAGGTTTTTATCACAGACACTAGTCGCAAAAATTCTTTCCTAGTTTTCTACTTCCCTCCTATCCTTGATTGCATTGGGTTTGTTTTGCAAAAAAAAAAAAAAAATTCAATTTAATGTAATCAGAATTATTCATTTTGCACTTCATAATGTTCTACATGGCTTGTTTGGTCATAAATTTCTCCATTCTCCATAAATCTGACAAATACACTATTCTTTGCTCCACTACTTTGTTTGTAGTATTAGTATTTATACCTAAATTATGTAACCATTTTCATTTTTTTCTTTATTTGTTTCATTTTATTTATTTTCTTCTTGTGCGGTGTCAGGCACTGATCTATGTCCAGTTTCCACCACACTGTTATCCAGTTTTACCAAGCAGTTTTTGTCAGTGCGTTCTTATCCCAGAAGTTCGCATCCTTGGGTTTATCAAACAGTACATTGCTATATTCAGTGACTACTTTGTCTTGAGTAACTAACCTATTGACCTGGTCTACTCCTCTATTTCATAGCCATTACCAAGCGGTTTTGATGATTGCTCCTTTGTAATACAATTTGAGATCTGGTAGGGCTAAATCACTTTCCCTAACATTTTTTTTCATTAATTTCCTTGATATTCTGGACATTTTGTTCTTGCAGATAAATTTTGATGTTATTTGTTCTAATTCTGGAAGTATTTTTCTGATTGTTTGATTGGTATGTCACTGAATAAGTAAATGAACTTGAGTAGAATTGTCACTTTTACTATATGAACTCGGCCTGCCCACGAGCAAATGATGTTTTTCCACTTACTTAGATCTGACATTATTTGTGTGAAAAGCATTTTGCAATTATGTTCATATAGTCCCTGGGTTTGTTTTGGCAGTTACACTCCCAGATATTTTATAGTGTCTCCTGTAGCTTTAAAAGGACTTTATCTTTCTGTCTCTGAAAATATTTTTTTGGGGGGAGGTAAGATGGTGGGGTATTCCAAAGGGCATAGAGAACCCTGTACAAATGCTTCTTTTCATTTCAGAAGTAGTGGCATTTATGGAGAGAGTAAAAAATACTAGGCAGGATAAAAAACTTGCAGTGAAGATCCAGTTCACTTCAGCATGCCATTCCACCATGATAATGAGCCAATAAAATTTCATAAGATCCATGATGAAAAATGGTATTCCCTTTGAAACAGAGAGATCTGAAGAACCATGAGAGTAGGTTGAAACATACTTTTTCACTTCATTTATTTTCCTTGCCTTTTTTCTATAAGACTAAAATGTAAATGTTTGGCCTCACTTAACAGTTCACATTTTCACAAATGATACCATATGGCTTGACATCTCAACAGGTTGGAGAAGAGTGGGATGCAGGGAAAGAAAAGATAACTAAAATTTTAAAAAAATGAATGTTAAATACAAAATAATTTAATTATTTGTAAATGGCTAAAAATTAAGTAGTCACTAAAATTTGTAGAGTTCATAATCCAGTAAAATAACTTCTAGTCAAATACCTGAAATGTCTCAAGGGAATTATATGTAACAAAAGGTGGATAGAACTGCTTATTTGGCTGCCATTTTTATTTTCATTCAGTGAAACTCTAACATTGGAGGTACTTTCAACCTAGGGAATTAGGGAACAAGTCACCATTTATGAATAAAATATAATGCTGTTATACTGTACAAAATGACAAATATTATCATTTAGAGAATTTAATTATGATTCATAAGAAACCATACAGAGTAAAATAGTCAGAAGGAGGTAAATAATTACATGTTGACACAATAAGGAAAAAAAATATTTTTAATTGTAAAAGCATTTACTCTCCTTACTTCAAACACATAAATTAGGACAAAAAATATTAAAAAATAGAAATTTGTAACAAATATTTATAATGAAATAAAATAAATTTCTCTATTAGCCATATCTTGAATTGTCCATCTCTTTCTAAAGCTTTAATCCATTGCCTCTTTGTTACGAGGTGGATAGCACACTTGACCTTCCATCCTCTGAAATCAAAGTGGGGCACCATGCTGATTGGTACTCTAAATTTTACATGCTTGTTCTTATCGTATAAATTATTCTTCATAACCAATTCATGCTCCATCAATTCATGTGAGTTTTTCAACTTTTCTCTATTGGTCAACCAACAAACGTATCAAGGGCCTATTATTCAGATGCTGGCTAGGCACTGGGGAATCAAAAAATGTCAAAACACACCCCCTGAGCTCCTTAAGGAGCTCACTGTCTAATAATGCTGATCCCATGCAGACAACTATGTACAAAGAGGGTGTATCCTGAAAAAAACTGGAGATAATCAATGGATGTTAAACAGTAGTATTGCTGAGAAACACGAAAGGTTCTTAGAGAGAAATGCATTTAGTTGGAACATGCAGGCAGTCAAATATGAGATAAGGGAGACCCTCGAATTTTGGTGTCCCTGACACTTTGTTTTAAGACTATCCACTCTCCTCTTTCCATTGGTAGCTCCTTGAAGGTAGGAACTTTAGTTTTGACGCTATTTGTTACAATCCTGGAATACAGTGGGCACTTAAAAAGGTTGACTGACTAGTTATTTGCTAAGGGGAAGTTGATGTTCAGATCTGTCAATCTATCTACTGTCTATTACCGTATATTCATCTGTTTATTTAAAATCTACCATCTGTATCCATCTATCTGTCTTTCTGCCTAACATCTCATATTTTCATATATTGTTCTGCCTATCTCTCAAATATTTTTTGTCTGTATATGTACAATCAGCTAGAGGCATCTAGGTGGTGCAGTGCATAGAGCACCAGTGCAGGAGTCTGGAGGACCTGAGTTCAAATCTCACCTCACACACTTGACACTCACCAGCTGTGTGACCTTGGGCAAGTCACTTAATTCTAATTGCCTCATCCTGGGTCGTCTCCACTCCTCCTGATGAATATGTGGTCACTGGATTCAGATGACTCTGGAGGAGAAGTGAGGCTGGTGACCTGCACAGCCCTCCCTCACTCAAAATAAAAGCCAAGTGCAAGTCATGTCATTATTTTTCTGATGGCATTGTCTTCTTCGGCAACGAGGGACGAACACACTCCACACTCTACAATCAACTATCATTTGCCTGTCTTTCTGCCATTTATTTTCTTCATGTCTATTTATCTATCTCTCTATTTGCCTATCTCTCTGTGCGTATTCATATATATTTACATGCATATATGTATGCATGTGCATGTATGTGTGTATATATAAATATAGGTGTATATATGTATGTGTATACACACATGTATACATATATGTGTGTGTACATAATTTACTTATCTCTTAACATGCTTTATACCTCAGTTAGATAGAGAGAGGCTGGTTACTTTTTTGTTTGTTCATTTTTTTTCCTAGGGTGTAATACATTGCCTGGCTTTTTAATAAATATTTTAAAAGTTCAATTAAATAAAATCTTGTGAAATGTACTTCTGGATATATTTGAGTTATTCCAAAGACAACTTAAAGGCATTCGTAATGAGAAATTTATCTGGGAAACAACATCATCAATGAAGTTATTTTTAACTTTCATAAATGGCAGGAAAAAAAGTATATTTACTATAAAATTCACTTAGCTGATAATTCAGCCAAAGTTGGCACTCATGCAGACTGGCCATAATTGGCTAAGGATGTTTACTCCTTCAGTGACCAAAGTGAAATGAACTAGAGGCGCCAACCATCCCACAGAGACTAACTTCTTGTTTCCTTGGTGACAGAATCAGTTTTCTAAATTTCTGAACTTTAATTCAATATCTATATGTATCTGTGTGACTAAGAAAGACTTTAACTGTTCACAGTGAATCAAAGTATATATCAGAGAGTAGAGCTCTAACATTTATTGTAACAGAAAAGGGAAAAATGTTCTTTATGAAATTTAAACAATACACCACATATTCGATCAAAGGCAAATATGTCATCTAGCATCACTTCTTGGTCTTTAGGAAAGTAGTGTAATGGCATGGTAGTCCAAGGAAAATCATAAACTTCCAGTTTGTTAAAAAAAAATGGTCACTTTGTTTAAACATTTTTGGGAGCACAGGTGGGCAGGGACTGGGGTTTTGTTAAAACAGGGAATAATTTTGAGGAGATTATCTAATGATCATAAACCTCCAAATTTTCTGTAATTTATGATCTTAAAGAACTTCATCTGGAACTGAGTCCCTACATGACTTTGCTTTCTAGGATCATATTAACATATAACACAACTGAATCCACAGGCAGATCTCTTATCACCACACTACAGTGTAGTTTTAGCTGATGTTACAGTAATCTCATTCAGATGTGACAGTAGGTGGCTTAGTGCCTAGAACATGTTGGTACTCTAATAAATGCTTATTGCATTCATTGTATCTTCCAAGGATAGAGGATGAAAGATGAAGGTATAAGTGAATCCCCATATAAGGAGGCAAGAATTGGAAAGGTGAAAATAGAAGGCAAATGACATCCATAAGGTAATAACTAGCAAGGAGAATTTAAGGTTTATTACCTTTTTGATATATTTTTCCACCTTATATTTGAATGATCTGCTTCTAGGCTCACTATCTCCATTGACCTTCATGGCATGCTGGATCTTCTAGAAGGAGCAAGTAAAATGAAACCCAGGTTTTAAATGTTGCATTTGTAGAATCCTATTCAAACTTCAGAATATACAATTGTAAAATCACTAAGAGGTCTTCAGGTTCAAGGTAAGTTTTATGGTAGTGACTGTAGAACATTAAAAATAAAAAAAATAAAGTGCTTGCATCAAACTTTAGAAACTTAGAGAACTGAGAATCTCTAGGAAAATGAGGGATGTTCTTTATTAGGAAATTTGAAACGTAAAAGTTGATGAATGAAGAAATGTACCAGTCCAATTTCGTCTAAACTGATCTGGAACCAAGTATTTGTTAAAGCAGAAAACACAGTTGAACTGGGTCTTCACTGCAAGTTTTTTATCCTGCCTAGTATTTAGCACTCTCTCCATAAATGCCATTACCTCTGAAACCAAAAGAGGCATTTGTACAGGGTTCATTGTGCGCCTTTGAATACCCCACCATCTTCTCCAAGAAAAGAATTTTCTTAGAAAAAGAAAATTCACTTAAAGTTACAGTAGATACTATAGTATATCTGGGAGTGTAGTGGCCAAAACAAACTTGGGGACTATAAAAACACTTACAAAACACTTTCCACTGAAATAATGTCAGAAATAAGTAAGTGAAAAACATCATTTGCTCATGGGTAGGCCGAACTAATATAATAAAAATGACAATTCTACCTAAGTTAATTTACTTACTCGGTGCCATTCCAATCAAAGTACCAGAAAAAATATTTCTAGAGTTAGAACAAATAATATCAAAATACATCTGGAAGAACAAAATGTCCAGAATAGCAAGGAAATTAATGAAAAAAATGTTAAGGACGGTGGCTTAGGCCTACCACATCTCAAATTGTATTACAAAGCAGCAATCATCAGTACCACTTGGTAATGGCTAAGAAATAGAGGAGAAGACCAGGTCAATAGGTTAGTTACTAAAGACAAAGTGGTCAATGAATATAGCAAGCTACTATTTGAAAAACCCAAGGGCCCAAACTTTTGGGATAAGAACTCAGTTTGACAAAATCTGCTGGGAAAACTGGATAACAATGTGGTGAAAACAGGGTTTAGATCAAGACCTGACACTGAACACAAGAATAAAATGAAAATGGATACAAGATCTAAGTATAAAGACTGATACTACAAAAAAAGTAGTGGAGCAAAGAACAGTGTATTTGTCAGATTTATGGAGAATGGAGAAATTTATGACCAAACAAGACATAGAGAACATTATGAAGTGCAAAATGTATAATTTTGATTACATTAAATTGAAAAGTTTTTGCACAAACTAACCCAATGCAACCAAGAATAGGAGGGAAGCAGAAAACTGGGAAAGAATTTTTGCAACTAGTGTCTGTGATTAAGGCCTCATTTCTAAAATGTGTAGGGAACCGAGTCAAATATACAAGAATACAATCATTCCCCAATTGATAAATTGTCAAAACATAGGAACAGGCAGTTTTCAAAGGAAAATATTAAAATGATCTATACTCATAAAAAAATGCTCTAAATTGCCATTTATTAGAGAGTTGCAAATGAAAACAACTCTGAGGTACCACATCACACCTATCAGATTCGCTAATGTGACAAAACAGAAAGATGATAAATGTTGGAGAAGAGGTGGGAGAGTTGGAATGCTAATTCATTGCAGGCGGAGCTGTGACCCAGTCCAACCATTATGGAAACCAATTTGAAACTATGCCCAAAGGGCTAAAAAAAAGTACCTACACTTTGACAGAGCACTATCGCTTCTAGAACTGTATCCCAAAGAAATCATATAAATGGGAAAGAGATCTATGTCTAAAAAAATATTTATAGCAACTCTCTCTGTGGTGGTCGAGAACTGGAAATGGAGGAGATGCGCCTCAACTGGGGAATGGCTGAACAAGCTGAGGTATATGAATGTAATAGAATAGTATTTTGCTATAAGAAATGATGAGCAGAAAGACTTCATATATGTCTGGAAGGACTTATGTGAACCAATGTTCCTTCTCGGAAACTGTAATGCACTATGAAGCATAATGTTTTTCTCTTGTGTTGTTTTGTTTTGTTTGAGCTTTTCTCATGGTTTTTCCCATTCATTTTAGTTCTTCTATGCTACTTGACTAATGTGAAAATGTGTTTAACAAGAATGCATGTGTAGAACCCCTATAAACCTCATGCCATCTCGGGGAGGAAATAAGGAAGGGAGAAAATCTGAGACCTATGGAAGTGATTGGTGAAAACAGAAAACAGATGAATTAATAATAAAAATCGATTTTCTTAAAATTATCAAATATTAGAGATAAAAGGATCATTTTGTGTAATCTTCTCAATGTAGTGAAGGTGACCTCAGCTCCAGAGAAGTTTAGTGAATAATTTTCTTAATATTATACTTTGTAAGTGTAGAAATATTCAGGAATAAAGTATTTCAATTTAGCCCAGACAGCTCCAATACACTTTAAGCCACATCATTTGCACTTTTTTTTGGATTGAGGACTATGAGTAAGTGGTTTATTAACAAGCACTCCCATCAGTTAGTGGAAATTTATTGCATGGACTGGGTTACATTTTGTGTGGTGATTTTCCCTGATGTTTTTTTTTTCCTTTTTGTAATCTCTAATTATGTAAAATGCATAGTAATTCACGCTCCGTCTTTTCTAAAGTCAAGCGTATGCACTTGATTATAGTGTTGTTTATCTACACAAAGATTGTTTTAAAATGTTAAAAGTGTTGTAAAAATTTATCCTTCCCAATGACTTCTTGAATCCAATCATAGAACTCTGTGCCCCCTCTCACTTGTGGCTGCAGCAGAAAGTTATCCAAGGTTCATACTACGGCTCCAGACATCCTAGCAATCTGTATTTTCTCACTAGCTTTAAGGAGAATTTAATTAAAGCAAAAGCGTTGAAGTAAATTCACAGTCTCATTGCTTTTGGAACACTCAAGCACCACTATTAAGGATTCATCTAAGAAATCATTCATGGTACATTCGGAATTTTTTTTTAAATTTATTTATTTAACTTTTAACATTCACTTTCACAAAATTTTGGGTTCCAGATTTTCTTCCCATTTGTCCCCTCCCCCCATCCCAAAACATCGAGCATTCTAACTGCCCCTATCACTAATCTGCCCTCTCTTCTATCATCCCTCCCTTCCCTAGTCCCTATCTTCTCTTTTGTCCTGTAGGGCCAGATAACTTTCTGTACCCCATTGCCTGTATTTCTTATTTCCTAGTAGCAAGAACAGTACTCAACAGTTGTTCCTAAAGCTTTGAGTTCCAGCTTCTCTTCATCCCTCCCTCTCCACCTATTCCTATTGGGAAGGTAAGCAATTCAATATAGGCCATATCTGTGTAGTTCTGCAAATGACTTCCGTAGTAGTCATGTTGTGTAAGACTAACTATATTTCCTTGCATCCTATCCTGCCCCACATTGCTTCTATTCTCTCTTTTGATCCTGTCCTTCCCTAAGTGTTGACTTCAAATTGCTCCCTCCTCCCATTGCCTTCCTTTCCATCATCCCCCACCCTGCTTTTCCCCTTCTCCCCCACTTTCCTGCATTGTAAGATAGTTTGTAGATTGTAGATAGATTGTAAGATTTCATAACAAAATGAGTGTGCATTTTATTCCTTCCTTTAGTCAAATGTGATGAGAGTAAACTTCATGTTTTTTCTCTCACCTACCCCTTTTTCCTTCCACTGAAAAGTCTTTTACTTGCCTCTTTTATGAGATAATTTGCCGCATTCCATTTTTCCCTTTCTTTTCCAAATATATTTCTCTCTTACCCCTTAATTTCGTTTTTTTAAAGATATGATCCCATCCTATTCAATTCACTCTGTGCTCTTTGTCTCTGTGTGTGCATATGCGTGTGCATGTGCATGCATGTACGTGCATGTGTGTGTGTGTGTGTGTGTGTGTGTGTGTGTGTGTGTGTGTGTGTAATCCCACCCGCTACCCAGATACTGAAAAGTTTCAAGAGTTACAAATATTGTCTTTCCATGTAGGAATGTAAACAATTCAGCTTTAGTAAGACCCTTATGATTTCTCTTTGCTATTTACCTTTTCATGCTTCTCTTCATTCTTGTGTTTGAAAGTCAAATTTTCTTTTCAGCTCTGGTCTTTTCATCAAGAATGCTTGAAAGTCCTCTGTTTCAGTGAAAGACTCAGTTTTGCTGGGTAGGTGATTCTTGGTTTTAGCCCTAGTTCCTTTGACTTCTGGAATATTCTATTCCATGCCTTTCTATCCCTTAATGTAGAAGCCACTAGATCTTGTGTTATTCTGATTGTATTTCCACAATACTTGAATTGTTTCTTTCTAGCTGCTTGCAATATTTTCTCCTTGAGCAGGGAACTCTGGAATTTGGCCACAATGTTCCTAGTAGTTTCTCTTTTTGTATCTCTTTCAGGCAGTGATCGGTGGATTCCCTGAATACTTATTTTTCCCTCTGGTTCTAGAATCTCAGGGCAGTTTTCCTTGATAATTTCATGAAAGATGATGTCTAGGCTCTTTTTTTGATCAAGGCTTTCAGGTAGTCCCATAATTTTTAAGTTTTCTCTCCTGGATCTATTTTCCAGGTCAGTTGTTTTTCCAATGAGATATTTTACATTATCTTCCATGTTTTCATTCTTTTGGTTTCGTTTTGTGATTTCTTGGTTTCTCAGAAAGTCATTAGCCTCCATCTGTTCCATTCTAATTTTTAAAGAACTGTTTTCTTCAGTGCATTTTTGAAGCTCCTTTTCCATTTGGCTAATTCTGCTTTTTAAAGCATTCTTCTCCTCATTGGTTTTTGATCCTCTTTTGCCAGTTGAATTAGCCTATTTTTCAAAGTGTTATTTTCTTCAGCATTTTTTGGGTCTCCTTTAGCAAGGTGTTGACCTGCTTTTCATGCTTTTTTTGCATCTCTCTCATTTCTCTTCCCAGTTTTTCCTCCACCTCTCTAACTTGTTTTTCAAAATCCTTTTTGAGCTCTTCCATGGCCTGAGCCCACTGAATATTTATTCTGGATGTTTGGGATACAGAAGCCTTGACTTCTGTGTCTTTCCCTGATAGTAAGCCTTGTTCTTCCTCCTCAGAAAGGAAGGGAGGAGATATCTGTTCACAAAGCAAGTAACCTTGTATGGTCTTATTTTTTTCCCTTTTCTGGGCATTTTCCCAGACAGTGACTTGACTTCTGAGTGTCCTCTCCACACCCACCTCACCTCCAGATCCAGGAAATTTTTTAAAGGACAGAAAATTGTTATATTTCAGAATATGGCCCTTTAAAAGCCAACCAAATTCAAATTTTCACCCTCATTCCAAAGATGACCTTTTTTATTTCTAATATTTTATTTATTTTCAGTGTTATACAATTACTTCCACATAATTTAGATCTTTCCCTTCCCTCTCCCTCCCTCCCTGAGTCAGCATACGTTATATAGGTTCTACACATATATTCCTGTTATATGCATTTTCACCTTAGTCATGTTGCATAGAAGAATTAAAATGAATGGGATAAATCATAAAACAAACCAAAACACAATACAACAAAAAAAGTCTGCTGTGGAATTCCACACTTGTTTCTCAGGATGTGGAAGGAATTTTGCCTTAAGAGACCATGAGGATATTTTAAATCCTTGCATTGCAATGAAGTTCTAAGTCTACCAGAAAAAATACTCACACACTGCAATTGTTGCTGTGTGTAAAGTTCTCCTGGTTCTGCTCCTTTCACTCAGCATGAGTTCATATAAATCTTTCCAGGCCTCTCTGAAGTCTTCCTGTTCATCATTTCTTGCAGCACAATAGTTTTCCTTTACATTCAGGTACCAAAATTTATTCAACCATTCCCCAATTGATGGACATCCCCTTGGTTGTCAAATTTTAGCAGCCATAAAGAGTGCTGCTGTAAATATTTTTGTACATGTGGGACCCTTTCCCCTTTTTATGATCTCTTGAGGATACAGTTCTAGAGGCAGTATTGCTGGGTCAAAGGGTACACACATTTTTGTAGCCCTTTGGGCATAGTTCCAAATTCCTCTCCATAATGACTGGATCAACTTGCAGCTCCACCAACAATGAGTTAGTGTTCCAAGACTCCCACATCACCAACATTTATCACCACCCTGTTTTGTCATGTTAGCCAATCTGATAGGTGTGATGTGGAGTCTCAGAGTTGTTTTGATTTGCATCTCTCTAATCAAAAATGATTTACAGCAATGTTTCTTATGAGTACAGACAGTTTTGATTTCTTCCTCCAGAAACTTCCTGTTCATATCCTTTGACCATTTATCTATTGGGGAATGACTTATATTCTTACACATTCTAATCAGTTCTCTATATATTTTTGAAATGAGACCTTTATTACAGAAACTAGTTGCAAAATTTCTTTCCCAGTTTCTGCTTCCCTCCTGATCTTGGTTGCATTGGGTTTGTTTGTGCAAAACCTTTTTCATTTTAATGTAATCAAAATTGTATATTTTGCACTACAGAATATTTTCTATCTCTTGTTTAGTCAAAAATTCTTACCTTCTCCATAAATCTGATAAATACACTTTAAATACTCTAATTTGTTTATCGTTTCAGTCTCTATACCTAGATCATGTACCCAATTTGACTTTATTCTTGTGTACGGTGTAAAAGATTGATGTTTGCCTAGTTTCTGGCATAGTGTTATCCTGTTTTACCCAAAAATTTTGTGAAACACTGAGTTCTTATCCCAGAAGCTTGGGTGCATGGATTTATCAAACAGTAGATTGCTATATTCACTGACTCCTGCGTACCTAACCTATTCCACTGGTCTACCATTCTGTTTCTTAGCCAGTACTGAGTGGTTTTGATAATTGATGCTTTACAATACTATGTGAGGTCTGGTACAGCTAGGTCACCTTCTCTATTATTTTTTTCTTTAGTTCCCTTGACAATGTGGACCTTTTCTTCTTCCAGATCAATTTTGATATTATTTTTCTAGCTCTGCAAAATAATTATCTGGTAGTTTGATTGGTATGGTCCTGAATAAGTAAATTATTTTAGGTAGGATTGTCATTTTTATCGTATTGGCTTGGCTCACACATGAGCAACTGATGTTTTTCCACCTATTTAGATCTGACTTTATTTGTGTGAAAAGTGTTTTGTAATTGTGATCATATAGTCGCTGAGTTTGTTTTGGCAGGTAGACTCTCAAAAATTTTATGGTTTGTACCGTGCTTTAAATGGGATTTCTCTTCCTCTCTCTTGCTGTTGGTCTTTGCTAGTAAAATGTAGAAATACAGAAGATTTGTGTGCATTTGTTTTGTAACTTGCAACTTTGCCAAATTTGTTTATTATTTCAAGTAGTTTTTTACTCGATTCTCTTGGATTCTCTAAGTATGTTATAATACCATCTTCAAAGAGTGACAAGGTAGTTACTTCTTTGCCTATTCTAATTCCTTCAATTTCTTTTTCTTCTCTTATTGCTACAGCTAACATTTCTAGTACCATAGTGAATAACAGGTGTGATAATGGCATCCTTGTTGCACCCCTAATCTTACTGGAAATGCATCTGGATTATTGGCATTGCATATAATGCTTGCTGAAAGTTTTAGGTAGATACTGCTTATTATTTTGTGGAAAGTTCAATTTATTCCTGTGTTCTCCAGTTTACAATAAGAATGGGTGTTGTATTTTGTCGAAAGCTTTTTCTGAGCATGTATTTTTTTTTTGCAAGAAGGATTTGGCTTTTAATCTGTTTCAATGAAAGGACACGTAATTCAAAGAAAGAAGTTTTGCAAATTATCACAGTAGTAAATTGCAAAAGAATATTTTCCAAATAGAAATGAGCACATACTTCTTTCATATCAAGAAGATTTAGCTACATATCTGAGGAGTGAAAAACGTTCCAGGAGAATAGAAAAAGGAGCAATTGAATTATACAGCAGCATAATATATTGAAAATAGTCCTAGACTGGGATGAAAACCCAAGAGTTCTGTCACTTAAGATTTATGTCGAATTAGGTGAAATCCTTAACCATTATGGTCTTCAGTTCCTTCACATATCAATTGAAACGATTGCATTATGTGACATTTAACCTCCCTTCTCAATTGAAAGCTTTAATGCCATTGATTTTCCTCTCTAGTCAACAAAAAAAGACATGCAAATAGTGGCTTCAATATGGGGTACAAAAGCACCAAGCATAGTTGGAAGTTGTAAACATTCATAGTGCTGTTATTAGTTTGGTATTCTGGGCTGAACATAATAGATTCATCAGTCTTTCTGTATGTAACTGCCTACATATTGTCCTCATAATTTCAGAGATCAGGAACAAGTACAAGCTGATGACATCTCTTCTTCACATTGGTCCAAATCTTTTTTGAAGCAGAAAGTGATAGTCATTTTTTAAACACCTATTATAGTCCAGACATTGTCCTAAGCACTTTACAAATATTATCTGAATTAATCCTCATAACAACCCTGTGAGATACATTTTATTATTCTTATTTTAAAGTTGAGGAAACTAAAGTAGACAGTAGTGAAGTGACATGCGTGTAACTTGGGGTGGGAAGTTAAGTATGCTATTTACCAAGTAAAGTTACAGAGTTAAGCTCCATCCATAGCTTCACCATAGCATGTTTTACTTCTGTATTCTTTAAGGTATAGATCAAAGGGTTGAGCAAAGGAGTTCCAATGTTGTAAGTGACAGACACCAACTTATCCAAAGGAAAGATAAATGGGGATCAAGTATATATGAAAATTCAAGGAACAAAGAATATAATGACCACAATTACGTGGGAGGTACAGGTCGACAGGGCTTTACGCTTCCCTTCTGAATTGCTATTTCTAAGTGAATAAAGGATAAAAACATAGGAGGACATTAGAATTCCAAAGCTCATCATGCATATGGCTCCACTATTAGCAAAAACCAATAGATTTATCACATATGTGTCAGTGTAGGCCAATTTCAACAAAGGTTGCTGGTCATAGAAATAGTGATCATATTGGACCACAGGAAGGTAAAGTCAAAACAAGGAAGATCTGGGTGATAGAATGAAGAAAAGATCCCACCAAGACCAATATTACTAAAATTACCAACATTACTAAAATCCCACACATCTTCTGATTCGTGATGACTGTGTAATGCAGAGGTTTACAGATGGACATATAGAGGTCATAGGCCATGAGGATAAGGAGCAAGACTTTCATGCACCCAAAGAAATGCATTCCAAAAACTTGCATCATGCAACCATCATAGGAATAGTCTGATTTTTAGAGACTCATTTTGGAGCTGTAGTACCCTAGAAACAGGAGTCTGCAAAGGACAAGTAGGTTGGAAAGAAATACAAGGGGGGCCCAAGTGCAGGACTGGTCTTTATGGTCAAAATGATGAGGAAGTGTCCTAACAGTTGCAGTGTAGAAAACCAAGAACATAGCAAATAGTATCTTCTATTTCTCTGGGTCTTGTGTCAGTCCAAGTATAATAAATTCAGTCACATTGTTTTTCATTTCTATATTTTCAATGAAAATGTGAAGGAAGTATGTGAGAACTAATCATTACCTAAATAGCAGAAAGGAACATTGGGAAAACAGACCGAGTGACCCTGGTGTCTTACTGAATCATTTTCTCTTCTCAAGCATTTCAATGTTACCTGTACTTTTAAAAATCAAATATGGATTATTTAAAAGAAAATACAATTCCCATTATCTATTGTGATCCACGTTCCACATCGTGAGGTTGCTTTTGAAAGAACAATTTTCTTTTTCAGTAAAAGGACAAAGTGTGAATTGCTAACTTATTGAAGATAATACTCGCTGAAAACTAACATTCTCTTTGCTTATTTCCTACTGTCCTCCTGTACTCAGTCTTATTTTATTCTTTTATTACAAAATTTCATATATTTTAATTGATAAGAAATTTTCCCTTCCATCAGACATATCTATATATCTATATCTGTCTCTCTATCTGTCTGTCTATCTATTTATCTCTCTATCTATCTGTATGTATATGTATGTATGTTAATAACATATAACAACTGTTTATATTTTTTATCTCAAGTAAAAGTGAGCGAGTTCTGTTTCCATATGGCATTTTTTTCAAAAATTTGAAGACTCTATCATATCCTCCTTAAATATTTTATTTTAATGAAAAGTTTTTCTAGTCATTTAAACCACTGAAAGTCATATAATATGCAGTATACTCACCTTCCTCATTGTCAGTCTATGGAGATTTTACTGCTTGTAAATATCTTTTCTATAACGTAGCACATCGAACTGGGCTCAATACTCTAGATGTGGGTTGATAAGGTCACAGTACAGTGTGATTACCAAACTCTTCATTTTGAAAATATATCACCTGTAATTCAGCAAACATTTCAATATACATATGTATGTATATCAATATATGTGTATGTATTTTATATATGTATATATGCATGTGTAGCAAATGTGATGGGCATATATGAGTGTATTACATCTGTTCACGCATAAGTTAACTTGTAATATATCATCATTATCATTCTGTTCTTATATCACTGTAGTGACCAAATGAAAAAGGAAATAAGGTTAGTCACATGTAAATTTTTCTTACTCAAATTTATTGATTGATACTTCTTTTAAGAATCGTCACAAGTCAGCCATTAAAAATGCATTTTATATATTCTGTCCAAGTATTCAAGTCAATCTCATCAGTTACATTCCAAGAAGCTACTATGATTAATTTTTGAGAAAAGCACTGTCTATTTTATTCAAATGGCAAGAGAGTAATATTAATGGTTGATGTTCACAAGGAGTTTCCTTTTAACTAAAAGGGGGAAGAATACGTCACACATCTAGATCTACAAGTCACCAGGTCAATTTCTGTTTCAAATTCCTCATTTTACAGGTGAGGAAACTGAGTAGAAAGAAATTTTCAACGACTTTCCCAAGCTTCCATGAGTAGTAAGTGAAAAAGCCAAGATTCATATTTGTCAACTTTGACTCTAAATTCAACCCTCTTTCCAATTCACAATAGCATCTTCTAAGTAAAAACATAGGTAAATACAATTGATAAACCGTCAAAGGATGTGAATAAGCAGTTTTCCAAAGATAAATATTTAGATTAAAAAATGTTCTAAATAATTATTCAATAGAGAAATGCAAATTATATCAGCCTTGAGATATCATCTGCTACCTACCAGATTAGTTTAAATGATTAAAGGGGAAAGTGACAAGTATTGGAGGGAATGTGGAAAAATTGGGACGTTAATTCATTGTTGGTGGAATTGTGAACTGACCCATGATCTTGGAGAGCAATCTGGGATTATGCCCAAAGAATTATTAAACTCTCTATATCTTTTGAACTAAAAATATGTCTACTACGTCTATTTCCAAACATGACTTAGGAAAAAGAATAAAGATCTATTTTACACACTAAGGGTAGAGGCAGACTTTGTTTTCCATTCCACGTGTGAATAACTGCAACTATTAGGAATCATTATTTTCTAGTTTTCTTCTCCTTTCCTTCTCTCTTCCCTTTCTTACCCTTCCATCTTATTCTCTTTCTCCCTGCCTCCCTCCCTTGCTTGCTTCCTTTATTCCTCCTTCCCTCCCTCTTTTTCGCTCCTATCCATATCTCTTTCCTTCTTCCTTTATCTTCCTTCCTTCCTTTCCTTCCTTTCTTTGATTATGTATAAGTTTCAAACTATAAATGTTATATAATTATAGAAAACCAACAATTACTGTTAGTAAAAACCAGGGAAGGTTATGGAGAAAGGGACAAAATTGTCTCGGCAATCATTAAAATACAGGCTGAGGGTTAATTGAAAAGTTACCCAGCCAGGAGATATTTGAGATATATAATTAATCTCTTGTATCACATGTGTTATATAACTCCTTAAGAGGTTTTCCAAGGAAACGACAATTTAGTCCAGAAGGACCTTGAATAACATCCAAGGAAAAAAAATTAAGTTTTCTAAGGACACCTGTCTGTACAAACGTGAATCAGACTATGATTTTCAAACGATAGATGACTGAGGAAATGTGCAAACTCCCATGTAACAAAAGTTTTGCATTCCAGGACTGCCACCACTCTCCTCAGATTAGTATCTCCTTACCAGAATTCAATCCCACGTCTTCTGTTACCGTGCATTGGACCAATGGTTCCCCATACTTGCATCATCCTGACTTCATTTCTTTACCCTACGTTCCTATCAGGAGAAAAGTGGGCTATTTCTATTGCTTTACTTGGGCCCTTCCTTCCTAATGCTTTGCCAAATGATGCAGATTATATTTCACTCAGGCCAATCTAGGATTTACTGGAATTTACTGGCATTTAATATTGTATTGTGGGAGAATTACACACCCCAAGCATAGCAAAATAACAAAAACTATAGCAGCAATAATGTCAATAACAGCAATAATTATAAAAATAATGAGAATGAAAAACAAGGAGTAAAAGAAGGAGAAGGAGGAGGAGAATGGTTGAACAGAGCGGTTGAGAATGGGATTATTGGTTGCAATGGCAACCTCTCTTTCTGTTCACAGTGTCCTTCTCTAAATCCTTTCCCTCCTATCTTCATTTCCTCTTTCTCCATGCTGTACTTCAATAATCAGAATATGAAACTTTTCCTAAAAAAAAAAATCTTAGTTGTGATATTTACTTAATTGTGATATTCTTGATCTTCATTATAAAAACATTTGCTCTAGTATTGTGTCTTTCTCCAAGGAAAATAAAATAAGTTAGTAATTCATTTTGTGTCTCTCTAGCTTACAAGTCTAGGTGCTATTACTCACTTTGCTAGGAGAAAAACAGAGACAAAGAGACAGATACAGGGAGGCAGACAGATGAGAGTCTTTTTAAGGATTTGTTTGTATTTACAGAATCATGATTTTAACCACATAAAAAAGCTGAAACTAGAAAGGAAACCAATTATATTGAATTATATTTATCAAAACATCGATAAAAAGCTTCCAAATGAAAAACTGACTCAGAAAAGAGCTTTCCCCCCTCACTTTTAGGGATCTGCAAAGATGTGAGTTCATATGCAAAATTCATGTTGTCCACCAAACTGAGAGCAATCCATTCAGATAATTCATATGTTTGTGCCCAGTATTTCCTTCTCCCTGACTTTGTATTGCTTAGGGGACAAATTATTGGGGTTCCCTTGATGATTTATTGGAATTATCCTGTTATAAATATCCCCCTTTCAGCAAAAGGAAATGTTCAGGCTATGAATTTTTTTCTAGACTCCCCAATAAGGATAGCTTAAGAGATTCCTACCTTTGACAGTAAAGTAATCGGGAACTTTTTGTCTTCCAATTCTCAGAATTTTACAAGGACAAAGAAGCAACTTGGGTTGAAGCATCTACTTAGTCAATGTTTCCAGTCCTCCTTCATAAGTTCTGCTGCCTCCTAAAATATGCCAGTATTGTTCTTTAAACTTTCTTTATATCAAGGGTATCAAACTCTATAATCCTAAAAGACTGTATCTGAACCTCCAAGGAAATAAGAGAACTCCTTCATGGGAGTGTTAACATCTCAATTTCATCTGATGATAGTCAGGAAAAGAAGAAATAGCTACAGACAATTAGTGTGGGTCTGCCCCAGCACAAAGCTCTGACGACTTTGGGAAATATGAGATGTAGTCTTTCATTCATTTCCCTTTTCTTTCTTGAGAGTGAAAAGTCATTTCATATCGTTGTTTCATAAGAACAGCAAAATAAAGTGGATGGTGATGGAAAATTGCCAATGCGATCATCTCATCACCATAGCACCCAGAATATTTGTGATAGAATTTCTGAACCTGGGGACCATTTATTTCTCAGTTTCTATTGGAACCACTCTAGTATATTTAATCTCCTTTTAATTCTCTGTGCTTTTATTTGTGTGACATTTGGAGACATCATTAATAGATTTCACCAAACTATAAAAGGAATACAAAAACTTTAAGAATGAAAGTTCTAGGTCCTGGTTCACCCCCTCAAAAATGTGGAGGCAATGACTGGAATACCACCTCTCCTGGTATGAATGTAAAAAATTTCCCATCATCCTCTTCATTGCCATTGTTCTTGTCATTAACCTGTAGCTGAAAACATAATATTCTTTGTTACCACCCAAGGATCATAGAATGCTAGAGTAGGATGAGATCTTAGAGATCATATAGCCTAGTCTTCTCATTTGACAGAAAGAAAATCCGGTCCACACAAATTTAGTAACTCATCTAAAAATGTGATTTGTAAAAGATAGAATCATTTAGGAGTAAACTAGAAGGCATACCTTCCAAACCACATTGAGGTGTACTACTTCATTCTTGATAGATGAAAAAATGATTTTGTATAAAATTTTCCTTCATGACTATAAAATTTTTGGTTTCTCTCTTTTAAATTTTTCATGAACTTTCAGGTGGAATGACTACTTGTTTTCTATTTCCTATTTACCTAGGGTACAATAAGCTATTTTACACATGAAACATTGACTTGCAAAACCTTGCATGTCCTTTTAAGCAAAGAATTGTACTTTGCTCAAAGTGGGTGACTAAGAAAACATTGTTGATGGATGGATTCTTTCCAGATTGAGTGTTTTAGCACCATCTTAACTTGTAAAACCTCACACAACATAGTTCTCAGCTAGTCTTCTAATATCTTTGGGCATTACTACTCCTTCATTTCTCTGTGATCCAAACAAAATGGACTGCTCTCTTTTCTTTTTTTCAATGTTTATTTATTATAAGTTTTCAACATTCATTTCTGCAAAATTTGAATTTCAAATTTTCTTCCCATCTCTCCCCTATCCCCACCCGGAAAACCCAATGCATTCTGTTTAAACTTTCCCCAATCTGCCCTCCCTTCTATCACATCCCTCTCTTCCCTTATCTCCATCTTCTCTCTTTTCTTGTAGGGAAAGATAGATTTCTATACCCCATTATCTGTATTTCTTATTTCCCAGTTGTATGAAAACCAGTTCTCAATATTCATTCCCAAGACTTTAAGATTCAACTTCTCTCCCATTCTTCTTCCCCACCCATCCCCACTGGGAAGGCAAACAAATCAATATAGGTTATATATGTGTAGTTTTGCAAAAGACTTCCATAATAGCCATGTCGTGTAAGACTAACAATTTTTCCCTCCATCCTATCTTACCCTGCATTTATTCTATTTAGTCTTTTGATCTTGTCCCTCCCCAAAAGTGTTTACTTCTATTTCCTCTTCCCATTTGACCTCCATTCTATCATCCCCCACCCCACTTATCCCCTGCTGCCTTATTTTCCTGTAGAGTAAGATACATTATCATGCAAATTGAGTGAGAAAGTTAATCCCTCCTTAAGTCAAATGTGATGAGAGTAAGTTTTACACTTTACTTCTAATCTCCCCGCTTTTCTCCTCCGTTGAAAAACCTTTTTCTTACCTCTTTTATGAGAGATAATTTGCTCCATTCCATTTCTCCCTTTCTCCTCCCAATATATTCTTCTCTCACTCCGTAATTTTGTTATTTAGATATCATCCCTTTCTATTCAATTCACCTTGTGCTCTCTGTCTCTCTCTGTCTCTCTCTCTGTCTCTCTCTCTCACATCTATATATATCTATATATATATATATACATACATATATATATATGTAAATGTATATATGTGTGTGTGTTTGTGTGTATAATCCTTCCAACTACCCAAATACTGAGAAAAGTATCAAGAGTTGCAAATATTATCTTTCCACCTAGGAATATAAACTATTCAACATTAGTGAGTCCTGTATGATTTCTCTTTCCTGTTTATGTTTTCATGCTTCTCTTGATTCTTGGGTGGAAAGTCAAATTTTCTATGCAGCTCTAGTCTTTTCATCAAGAATACTTGAAAGTCCTCTATTTCATGGAATGACCATTTATTCCCCTGAAGTATTCCCTTTTTTCTGGGTAGGTGATTCTTGGTTTGAATCCTAGCTCATAGGACTTCTGGAATATCATATATCAAGCTCTCCCATAATGTAGAAGTTACAAGATGTTATGTTATCCCGATTGTATTTCCACAATACTCAAATTGTTACTTTCTAGCTGCTTGTAATATTTTCCCCTTGTCCTGGAAACTCTGGAATTTGGCTACAAAATTCCTAGGAGTTTTGCTTTTCTGATCTTTTTCAGGAGGTGATCAGTGTATTCTTTCAAAATATATTTTGCCCTCTGGATCTAGAATATCAGGGAAGTTTTCTTTGATAATTTCATAAAAGATGATTGTAAGCTCTTTTTTTGATCATGACTTTGAGGTAGTCATATAAGTTTTAAATTTTCTCTCCTGCATCTATTTTCCAGGTCAGTTGTTTTTCTCATGAGATATCTCATATTATCTTCTATTTTATCATTCTTTTGATTTTATTTCAATTTCTTGGTTTCTCATGAAGTCATTAGCTTCCATTTGCTCTATTCTAATTTTTAAAGAGCTATTTTCTTCAGTGAGCTTTTGAATCTCCTTTAGTATTTGGCTAATGTTGCTTTTGAAAATATTCTTCTCCTCATTAGCTTTTTGTACCTCTTTTGCAAGTTGAGTTACCTATTTGTGAAGTTGTTATTTTCTTCAGCATTTTTGGGTCTCCTTTAGCAAGTTGTTGACTAGATTTTCATGATTTTCTTGCATTGTTCTCATTTCTCTTCCCATTTTTTCCTCCACCTCTCTTACTTGATTTTCGAAATCCTTTTTTACACTCTTCCATGGCCTCAGACCATTGTACATTCATTTTGACGGTTATGGATGCAGAAACTTTGACTTTCACGCCTTCTTCTGATGGTATGTATTGTTCTTCTTCACCTGAAAGGATGGAAGAAAATACCTGCTCACCAAGAAAGTACTTTTCTGCACTCTTATTTTTTCTTCCTTATTTTGGGCATTTTCCCCAGCCAGTTATTTGACTTTTGAGTCATGTGTCAAGAAGAGGGTATACTCTGGGGATGGGAAAGTTATTAGTTCCTCCAAGGTAGCATAATCAAGGGAGAGGAGTTTACTCCTCTCCTTACCTGCTCTCTCATCTGGTAGCAACCACAAACACTCTGTTCTTCCCAGGATCTGCAAGGAGCGTTCCCTCTCCAGAACCTCCACCAGCTCCACTGCCAGCACTCTTCCTCAACCCAGGAGAGCCACTCATAACTGAGACCCAGATCAGTTGCTCAGTTTCCCCAGGGTCATTAAGTGTAGAGCTACAAATATGGACGCTGCCACTGCAGTGGCTGCTGCTGTTGGTCCAGACCAAATTCCTTTCTCTCCCAGGTGAAAGAGCTTTCTCATTGACCTTTGAAGGTGTCTTTGGGATTTGTTTGTTCAGCAATCTGGGAACTTCTGCTGTTCGTCGTGCGCTGAAGCCTGGGTGCTGCCCCTGCCACTTTGGCGTTACCCATGCTGGCTTCTGCTCTGCTCTACACCCGGTTTTATAGACCTTTCCTATTGGCCTCCGAGGCTGTCTTGGGCTGGAAATCTCTTTCATTCTGTTGTTTTCTGGCTTCTGTTGCTCTAGAATTTGTTGAGAGTAATTTGTACAGGTATTTTATGGGCTATGAGAGGGAACTTCTACTGGTCCGTCTTTCTACTCGGCCATCTTGGCTCTGCCTCTCGAACTTCTCTCTTTTTATAACAAATGATGTTCTCCCTACTCATCCCTTTTTCCACATCTTTGCATTGGTCATCTCTCTCAACTTTTTAATGAACTACCTAATAGAATACTTCTCCTCTTTTGAGATGCAACACAGATACCTTCATCAGTAAGCATTTTCTGAACCCTAAATGCTAGTGCCCTCTCCATCTAATCTACCATAATTTATTATTTCAACATTTTAAAGATCTATGATTGAATTAGGCTGGTATCTGTTCCCTAGAAATAGGTAACAGGTTGTTGCTTTTTAAAAAAAAGTTCCCTTTAAAGATAATTAAGTGAAAGGGGAAAAATATCACCATCCTACTAAATACAATTAGTAGGTTATGTGGGCGGGGGGAATGGAGTCAAGATAGCTGAGTAGAATGACGGACCTTGTCTAACTCTACACGTATAGACTATAAAGTACCTGTAAAAATTGCTCTGAACTAATTATAGAGCAGCAGAAGACACAAAAGGAGAGAGTGAAAAAGTTTATCAGCCAAACACAACCTGCAAGGCTGACAAGAAAGGTCTATTGCACCACAGAGGAGTGAAGTCCATCCTTGGCCACACATAGTGGCAGAGACAGGACTGGAGCCAGTTTGATGGCATGGAATCATCTCAGCCCTCAAAAGTCAAGGAAAGCTTCAAAGGTCAGTGAGAAAGCTTTTTCACGTGGGTGAGAAGGGAGCAGGGTACAACCCTAGCCTTGGCCCCAGGACATGGGCAGGCACTGTGGCAACAACATCCATTTTCGGAGTCCAACACATAAAGATCCTAGGGGAATTGAGTGAATGATCTCAGTCACAGTCCTGAGTGGCGGTTCCGGGCTGAGGAGAAGCATCTGAATTGTTGGAACTCATGGAGACCATGCAGAGGGTCTCTTGCAGATCCTGGGCAGAAAAGCTTGTGATTGTTCACTAACCAGAGCACAGGTCAGGAGAGGAATAAACTCCTCTCCTTTGATTATGCCACCCTGGAGAAACTGAGAACTTACAGGACCCTAGAATCTACCTTCACATTTACAAAGGACTGAAAATTCAAGTAACTGGCTGGGAAAATGGCCAAAAGGGAGTAAAATAAGACTACAGAAGGCTACTTTCTTGGCAAAAAAGGTATTTTCTTTCACTTTTTTGGATGAGGAAGAATAAAGAATACCATCAGAGGAAGATGGAAAAGTCAAGGCTTCTACATCCAAATCCTCCAATGGAAGAGCTCGCAAAGGATTTTGAAAATCAAGTAAGAGAGATGGAGGAAAATTGGGAGGAAAAATGAGAGTGATGCAAGAGAATCATAAAAAGGGAGTCCACAGCTTGCTAAATGGGATGAAAAAATGCCAAAGAAATAAACACTTTTAAAAATAGACTAAACAAAATGCAAAAGATGTCCAAAATGCCAGTGAGGAGAAGAATGCTTTAAAAGGTAGAATTAGCCAAATGGAAAAGGAGATTCAAAAGCCCACTGAAGAAAATAGTTCCTTAAAAGTTCGAATGGAGCAGATGAAAGCTAATGACTTTATGAGAAACCAAGAAATTAGAAAACAAAACCAAAAGAATGAAAAAATAGAAGACAATGTGAAATTCCTCATTGAAAAAACACCTGAATTGGAATATAGATCCAGGAGAGAAAAATTAAAAATTATGGGACTACATGAATGCCATGATCAAAATAAAAAGGTGTCTAGATATCACCTTTCATGACATTATCAAGGAAAACTGTTCTGTTATTCCAGAACTAGAAAGGAAAATAAATATTGAAAGAATCCATTGATCACTTCCTGAAAGAGATCGGGAAAGAAAAACTCCTAAGAATATTGTAGCCAAATTCCAGAATTCCTAGTATAAGTAGAAAATATTGCAAGCAGCCAGTGAGCAACATGTAGAGTATTGTGGAAATACACTTAGGATAACATAAAATCTAGTAGCTTCTGCATTAAGGGATCACAAGATTTTGTATATGATATTCCAGAAGTCCAAGGATCTAGGACTAAAACCAAGAATCACCTACCCAGGAAAATACTTCAGGGGAAAAATGATCATTCTGAGTGAGTTGAATAAGAAGGGATATCTAAGAAAATAAAACTAAAGGGTGGTATAGTAATATATTGGGAGGAGACAGAGAAATGAAATGGGGCAAATCATCTCTCATAAAAGAGGTAAGGTAAAAGTTTTTTCAATGGAGGGGAAAAAGGGGAAAGGTGAGAGGGAAAAAGTGAAGCTTATTCATATCATTAGGCTTAAGGAGGGAATAACATGCTCACTCAACTTGGTATGAAAATCTATTTTACACCACAGGAAAGTAGGGGAGAAAGGGATAAGTAGGGTGTGAGGGTATGATAGAATGGAGAGCAAATGGGAGAAGATATTAATTAGAAGTAAACACTTTTGGGGAAGGACAAGGTCAAAAGAGAGAATAGAATAAATGGGGCTCAGGATAAGATCCAAGGAAATATAGTAGTTCTTTCACAACATGACTATTATGGAAGTCTTTGCCTAACTACAAATGTATAGCCTGTATTGAATTGCTTGTCTTGGGTGGGGTGGGGAGGGAGGAAGAGAGAGAAGTTGGAACTCAAAGTTTTAGTAACAAATGTTGAGAATTGTTTTTGCATGCAACTGGGGAATAAGAAATACAGGTAATGGGGTGTAAAAAAATCTATCTTTCCCTACAAAAAAAGAGAGAAGTTGGGGATAAGTGAAGGGAGGGGTGATAGAAGGGAGGGAAGATTGGATGAATGTGTATTCAGAATGTATGCTGTTTTGGGGTGGAGAGAGGGGAGATATGGGGAGAATGAAACTCAAAATCTTGTGGAAATAAATGTTGAAAATGAAAGCTAAATAAATTCAAAGAAATAGGTTATATGGGTCATTCAGTGTCAGCCAATTCATCAGTAGATCTTAAGCCAATCTTCCCTTTATTTGTAAGTAGTGGAGGAGACACCTCCATTCTTTTCCACAAATGTCTGCGTCCTCAGTGTGACACTGAGGTGATATGGGTTTTCAAGGCAGAAGCCAATTACTACTGAGGAGTACAATGTGAAACTATACAAAGTGAAAATTTTAGATATGCAGATTAGCTGTGGCTCTTAAAAAGAATAAGTATTTGATAAAGTTTACTTCATGGATGCTTTCATATTGCGGTGGTTTATTAGGAGGGAAATTGAGAGTAAAAGGAACTTTTCTTTTACAAATATATCAATCTCAATATAATATTAGTCTTCTGTAAAAATGAATTATTGTTCCAATTAAAAAATAATCTTTCTCCCCTGCTACAGTTTATTGTGAAAAAAGATCTTGTAATGAAGATAGGCTTTAAAAAGAAATAAAGTTGGCTACTGGCATGTGAAAAAATGTGTATGTCCATGCACAATTTTTCATCAGTTCTTTGTCCAAAGATGGATTTTTTAGGCAGTCTTCTGCAATCTTATTGGTCACTGCGTTAAGAAGAGATTTTAAGTTTAAAAAGTTCTTTGTCACTACTATAAATTATTTTGATCACCCCACTCTGCATCAAGTCATATAATTCTTGGCAACTTTATCCTTTCATATATGGCAATAGTACTCCATTCCTCAATACTCTTTTACTTATTCTTCAATTGTGGGCACTCCTTTAGAAGTGAATATTCACTTTCACGAAAGGGCTAATATAAATATTTTCATATGATATTCGAAAACATATCCTTTTTCTTTGAATGAATTGAGATATGAATCTAGCATTGATGTATCAAAAAAGGGCAAACATGTTTTAAGAACTTTGGGGGCATAATTCCAAATTGATTTCCAACATTGCTAGACTTACTATTCCATTCAACGGTCAATAAATATACCTGTTTTCACCAGCTTTTTCAAGTATTTATCTTTTTTGTGGAAACATTAGCAATCTTTTGGTTTTGCAGTGGAACCTAAAAGCCTTGTTGTTGTGTGTTTTTTGTTAAATTCACTTATCTCTTAATATTAGTGGTTTGTGCCATTTTAATAAAGCTATTTTTAGACTGAGTTACTTTCTCTGAAATATCCTGTTCAAATCTTTTTGACCACCTGTCATTTGAGACATCTCTCTTAATTCATACACATTTGAGTAATTTCACTACATATTTTTCTGATAGTTACAAAAAACCACTTTTGCCATTATTTTTCTATTACTTAAACCAGATGTTTTCAGGGAAGGAATCCAATCTAAAAATAGCTGTATGAAAAGAAGAAACCAGCCACCAATAATAAGAGATATGAAAATTTAATAACAAAATAAAATACCTCAGTATCCACTTGAAAACAAAAAGATTGGGCAAAGCTTACCAAAAAAGAAAAAAAAATGTTTGAGAGGCTGGTGTGATAAAAAGGTTCAGAATCTTAAGGGTAAAAAAAATGAAAAAAAAAGTGTGATAAAGAAGGAAACATGATGCAATATACCTTGAAAAAGAAAAGTCAAAGTGATTGTGGCAGAAAGCCTGAAAGTGTCATTATAAAAAATGTATGTCAATTCTTGTTCAAGGCACTGTGTTTTAAGTATGAGAAAAAGAATATCCAACTTTGCGTAAAGTACCACTAGTTTTTGTATCCTTCAGTGAGAACAAAAAGAGGGAAGGAATGTGAAAATAATGCAATAAGCTTTAAAATGGATGTTGGTCACAGAAGAAAAGTAATCCCCTTGGCATACTGAAAGAGAGTCTACAGGAAGAACACCGTAGGGAAAGGGATAGAGGAGACTTATTACAAAACTGTCTGCCACTGCATGTGTAATTAAAAGTTATCTAACTTTGTAGGATGCGTTGTTTTGACATCAGGTGTGAGAAACCAATGTTTTTCAGAATGATTCATGTAGTAAAATGAATTAATAGAGGCAATCTTCTTATAGAAGACACAGTATTGCATGTTATATATTATTATATATCATGTACATATAACAATATACATATAATTCATATTAGATATTATATCATATTCCATTGTGTTGCATTGAATTCCATCGTATTGTATCATGTCATATCACATCACGTCATGTCATATCATATCATGTCACGTCATGTCATATTAAGTTATATTATGCTATATTATGTTACATTATATTATATATGATGCAATCAATATATTTACAATAATTATATAATGATAATTATATGGTATATAGTAATTATATAACACAATTAAATCATATTGCAATTATAATAATTATATATCAATAAATATTATTAATAATAATTATTGTTACAATATGTTGTATTATATTGCATTGCATTACATTATATTACATTATATTACATTACATTACATTGTATCATAGAGTATTGTAGTGTACTGTACTGTAGCGTAGCACATTGCATCATTTCATATCATACATTATATTACATCATATCTTATATCGTGTCATGTCATGCTATGTTATATTATTTATGATATATTGCAGATTAATAGAGGCAATCTGTGTTCTTCATCACACTTGTCTATTAAGCTGCTCTCAGGAAAGCTTTTTTTTTTTTAAATTAGCATTTGTACTTTTAATTCAGTAACTTTTTATTCAATAAATGGAATTGAATTTTAAATGTATTCTCTAAAATCTTCACAGTTCCTAACCTTGGCTATAGTATAGGAGAAAATACAACACTTAATTTGAACTGTTCATCAGGTTTGATTGCTTACAGTATTTCCCTCCTTTAGTTACTGAGGGTCCAGTTTGTATGGAAAAACACGTTGATGTTTTCAATTTCATTCTAAGGTAAGAAAGCTGTGAAAAGCAGGAGATATTTGACTACCACTGATGAGCACGTTGAAAAATTGTATAAGACAGTGTTTGAAACACTTAAGAATAGTTTGAGTCTGGATTATAGTAGTCATTTGATAAAAATTAGTTGATCTGTGCCTTCAATCTGTACCACGTTAATATGAGGGAAGCAATAATCTTTAACAGATGCGTAAATCTGAGATAGACATTAGTCTTTTAAAATTAGTTGTATTTGTTTTATTTAATAAAAATCCATCTTATCTCCCTACCCCTATCATTGGAAAGACCTTGAGATGAATATAGGTAGTCAAACAAAACAAATTCTTGCGAAAAATAAATGAATTTTTTTCTCATTCAGAACACTGAGTTCACCACATTTTTGTCCAAAGTTTGTTGCCATGTTTCATCACTACTTCTGTGAAATCAGGGTTGTTCATTGCACTAATCAGATATTTTTATTTTAAGTCATTTGGTGATTCTAATGTTATTTTCTTACAATGTTGTTTTTATTGTATAAATGCTCCTCTTGTCTCAAATCATTTCATTCTGTATCAATTTATAGTAGCCTATTCTCTTTATTTCCTATACAGAATATAGTTCCATCCCAGTTTTATGCTATGAAAATTTGTATAAATTCCCCAGTTATTGGATATATACCATTTTATATATACCAGAATGACTGAACCAGTATGCAATTCTACCACAAAGGAATTAGTGTAATTTTTCTTCCCCTGACCTTTCTGTATTTATTATTTTCTACTGTTGCCAATTTTTTTCATCCTGAAAAAGTGAGCTGAAGCCTCAGAGTTACGTTTTTGTGTGTCTTTAAATATTACTAATTTAGAGCATTTTTTTCTTATTGGTATTGATAAATTGGATTGTTCCCTCAGAAAATTGCCATTAATTCTTTACATTACTCATTAATTGGGGGATAATCCTTCATTCATATAAATTTGAGTAACGTCCACATATAACTATACTACTACTACTAGAACACTACAATATCATTATACTGATGATGATGTTGATGATAACATTTAGAGAGTAACTAGTATATTGTGTACAATATTTTACAAATATCTCATTTTATCTTCAGTATAATCCTTGGAGATAAGAAATATTATTATTCCTCTTTTTTCTGATGAGGAAACTGAGGAAAATCAAGGTAAAGCTAGGAAGTATCAGAGGCAGAATTTAAACTCATGTCTTTCTGGATCTAGGCTTAGAGCACTATCCACTGCACCATATAGTGGCTACATTTGTACAATTATTGAGGGAAATATTTTCTTTGTTCCATGCTTCTTCTAATTTTCCCTCATGAACTTTTCATTTTTTTTCATAAAACTTCAAAAATCCTTATGTAAATTGTTCATTTTGTCCCTTTATTCCTTGTTTGGCCATAAATTCACCTCCTGTAAAGGTCTGAGATGTTTTCTCCTTGTTTCTTTAATTTCTTTTTTTGTTTTCACCCTTTGTATCAAAGCCATAAATCCTTCAGAGGCTAATAGTTGTAGATGGCGTGAGATGCTGCACTATATTTAGTTTCTTACAGGAAGCTTTCCAGTTTCCCCAGAAGTTTTTATCAGATATTGAATTTTGTATCACAGTTTCCTGGATCTTTGAATTTACAAAGACTCTGGCTACTGGGGTTATTTTCTTCTTTAATTTATCTCTTCCATGGATCAGTCTCTCTCTTTCTTGAGGAACTAATTGCTATCATGAAATGATTACTGCTTTGGGGAACAAATCGATATTCAATAACCCTTTAGGGCTTTTTTTCCTTAAGATTCTTGACCTTTCCCTCCAGATGATTTCCGTTCTTCTTTCCACAGAATAAGCAAGTTAATTTATGCAATGTTTTAATTTTTATTAAATTGACTTGCCCTCCCTGTAATTAATATCTGTCTAATTATCAAACTGTTTCTGTATAGAATATTTTCTACTTGTGTTGCTATCTTTCCTTGGGTGTGTCTTGAAAAGGGACACTCGCAAGAATTTTGTATCAGACAAAGTCATTTTAAATTGAATTCATCTTTTTTTTTTCTCCCCCGCTTCATTTTTCTTGAAATATCCAGACCTGCTGATGATTTGGGTGGAGTTATTTTATATCCTGTAACTTCTTTCAAGTTCTTAGTCCCTTCACTTTTATTGACTCTCCAGAGTTCTTCAAATAAACCATCATATCATCTGAATAAAATGACGAGTTGTAGCACTAAGCGCTCTGGTATACACTGGAGAGGTTGTTGCACAGATTGTTTAATCTGTTTTTTTTTAAAGGAAAGCAACTTTTGAGGGATCAACAATCACTTTAATCCAGCACATATACAGACAGAAAATATAAGCATAACCAACAGAAAGGGCCTCCAACTCTCTGACCACAGACAATACATATATCAGAGATCAATAAACAGATCCAACTGTTTGACTATTACATACATATATAGTTACCACATAGGGAAGCACCAGTATCTGGGTTTTCAAAGCTTGGGGCTGCTTAGCAGCTTCCCAGAGTCTCAGGTGGCCTAGTCACATGAACACTCTGCCGGTGATTGAACCCCAGAGCAAATCCTGGCTTCAGAGTACATATAAAGTCAGAAGGTCTCACAACCCAACAGCTTCAGTGCTTAATTACCAAAAGTTGTGGAAGCATTCAAGCAAGAAAAGCTTCCCTTAAGCTAACTTTACTTAATAGCCCCACCTGAGATCTATTAATGGGCAGGGAAGACTTAACTCCCATTACAAGAGTTTCTTGCCTCTTTACCGATGATGCTTTATTCAATTTTTTTCTTATATTGATATAGTTACATGTCTATTATGACATCAATAATAATATCAGAGATAATGGACAGTTATAGTTTACCACTGATTTATTGGAAAAATCTAGTTTATCTCCATTATATATCATGGTTAGTTTTGGTTTTAGAAAGTGCTACTGATCCATCATATTAAAGACTGGACCATTTCTTTGAGTTTTATGGTATTTTAAGTTTAAAATTAGTGTCACATAACGTGAATATGTTTTTTTCTGCTTCTATTAATGCAAATGTATTTTTTTTCTCATTTGTTAGCACTGCTATATGTGGTGAAGGCTATTTATAGTTTGCTATTTTTTCTAACATTGAATCAACCCTGAAATCCTGATGTAAATCCAACCTTATGTTACATTAATTACTTTGTTGTTCTTGTTGGGTTTTTTTTTGCATCAAAGTTAATTATATACACACATACATGCCGTGATATGACATATATTATTTAGTACGTATTTATTACATACATACATATATTATCTCTATGTAATCTGCATGCTTAATGTATTCCACAGTACATTAGGGTTTAGAAGCAGGCCAGTTCCATGGTCATAAATAAAAGGCTGAAATAATCTCTGAGTGCTTTTGGATTTGGTAGAATAAGGAAATAGAAGAGACAGGAGTTATTTCAGACTTTGGATAGATCCCTCTCACTGCCCTCTATATTATCTGAGAGACCATTACAAATCCTGATGAATATCTCGTCACTGGACTCCGATGGCTCCGAAGGAGAAGTGAGGCTGGTAACCTGCACAGCCCTCTCTCACTCAAAATAATGTCAAGCGCAAGTCATGTCATTATTTCTCTGATAGCATGGTCTTCTTTTGCAACGAAGGACGAACACACCCAGAGGATGCAAAAACTCTGAGTAAAAGCAATTAACGCACAGAGACGAGCAGAAAGTAATTGTGAGGAATCTTAACTTTGTGGAAGAGGGGGTTTGTGGGGTTCTATGTGGAACTGTGGTCTAAATTCTCAGATTTTTCAGGGGAAAACATTCAGGAAAATTCTTTGCAGTGAATGAGATAAACCTCCCATTTCTTTTGAAATATATGACAAAAGTAGCAAAAATGCAGAACACACCAGTAGATGTCCAAGGAGAGAAAACAAACACAAAAGCAAGATCCGAGGTTCTGAGATAAAGTTTAATACCTCCTGAAACAGAAATACCACAAACATTATCACTGTCTCTGTCTTATGAAGAGATATTTTCAAAATTGTTTCTTTTTCTTTTTTGGAAAGGGATTGATCTGTTCCTTTTTAAATATAATGAAGGGATGATGAAAAATATGTTTCAGTTGTATTTTGGATCTTTTATGTGTTTGAAGGAGAATAACATTGTCTAGTAAGAATGAGAAATAATGATAATTCTTAAGACATTTAAGAAAAGTATTATTTTGATTTCTTCCTAATAAAGGTTTCTTTTATGAATGTATCTTTATGCATACCTGGAGCAAAACTTCTTCTTGTTGCTTATTGATTTGCTCAATTATTAAAGAGAAAAAAAATCAAGCAATAATGGAAACCTTCTTCTTCCTCAAAGTCACTATTATCTCTCTTTATTGGACTGCATCAGTGAAAACATGCCTCCAGGACCAGGTCCTAGAGTCCAGGTAATTGACATATTTTCAACCCTCTAAATGAAACTTCTCTAGCTGACACAGAAAAAGCTCCTGCAATCAAAGCCGCACTTTTTTTTATCCTAACATATCCATCTGTTTATCAAAAAGCAATTCCTCAAGAATTGTTCATTATGTATCTTGATTGTGATCCTTTAAAAATAGTACTAAGAATATACCAATTACAATGAAGCTTCCATAAGCATTATGGAGGCAGTTTTCAACACTAGTGGAGACAGGACACACTTTTGTTCCAAATTTCTAGCTGTGTTTTTTTTTCCCCTAAATTTCTAGCTGTTCCTAGTTTTGATGCACACTAAGTGCAGGTACACCAGGCCAAACAATACATATATTTGAATATGTTAATCATGAGTAATTTAAGCAACTTTAAGCATATGCATAAGTTGTTATATTTCCTTTGGTTTTCAGGTTCAAACCTAATAGACACAACATTTTTTTCAGGCTATATTTTGTCTTGTTCTGCAAGCTCCACCCACTTCCCTATATATCCAACCAGACTATGCCACTCCAACTCCTAGATCTTCTTAGTGATTAATGCCAAGAACTGACATAAGGAATTTTCTTTTGCTCAAGTTCACCAATAACTGTATATAACCTCAGTACATATTAACTAATCTGAGAAAAACAAAAAGGACTCAGGACAGGATTAATCCATCTAGCTTCCTGTACTTTTTATTGCTTCTTTTATAACCAATTCAATGACTTCCTGGGATTCCTCTTTATCTCATATATTGAGTGATATATACTCTCTTTATATCATACATTATAACAAATATATATGTATATAAAATTTTCATCTCACGTAGTCAACTATTTTGCCACAAGTAATGTGGCCAACTGTCATGTAATAGACACATTTTCATACACTTTCTGATTGAATATGTCTCGTTTTGAGTGAACAAAGCTACAATATTTCTGTCTTTATGTGGTTGTTAATAAATTAGCAGCATCCATATAATGATCTCAAAGAAAAGAAACTCATATGACAGAGTTAAAGGAAGGATGATATCACTTTCAGGAATCTCCTAGGCCAACTTTAGTCAAAAAAGCCAGTGGTCCTTGGTCAAGTTTGCTGAAATTAAGTAGTGAAACATAAGCCAGGAATAAGGTAAAATGCCTGACTTAGACCACAAGCAGAGTGGGATATGACGTATTTCCATTTGCAAAATAGACAGTGAAGGCATCAGGGATGTTGGATCCAGATTTAGAAAGGGCAGGAGCTTGATGGTTCTACCATCATCATCAGGCTTGCGGACTTTAAATCCTTGTAATTAGATATCTCCTTTTGCACACAACATTGGCTGAAACTCACCCACAACTATCCTTTCTGGACAAATCCTGAGAAACACCCAGTAAGATAAGCTTATGCCTTATACACACCAACATCAAAAAATTAGCACTAATGCATCCATCCTAGTTTGATCAAATCACTACTGAAAAATGTTGGTGTCTATGCATATTGTTTTCTATGCAAAGTTTTCCTGCTGGTCCACAGTTTCCTTATAGCAGTTTTAACTTCTTTATTCCTCAGTGTGTAGATCAGAGGGTTTAGGAAAGGAGTTCCAATGGCATAAAACACAGCTACCAGCTTATCCACAGGAAAAGTGGTTAGTGGTCTGCTGTATATGAATATACAGGGGCCAAAGAATATGAGAACAACAAGGATGTGAGAGGTGCAGGTCGAAAGAGCTTTGTACCTTCCCTCTCTACTCTGATTTCTCAGAGAATATAAGATAACAATATAAGAGATCATCAGCAATATAAAACTCATCATGCAAATGGCTCCACTATTGAAAACAACCAAGAGGTTTAACACGTATGTGTCAGTACAGGCCAATTTCATCAAGGGTTGTAAATCACAGAAGTAGTGGTTGACTACATTGGGACCACAGAAGGGTAAATTCAAGGCAATGAAGAGCTGGGCAATTGAATGCACAAATGACCCCAACCAGGCTAATTCCACCAAGATCCTACATACTTTCCTACTCATGATACTCAAGTAGTGCAGAGGTTTACAAATGGCAACATAGTGGTCATAGGCCATCAAGATGAGAACCAAGATCTCCATGCAGCCAAAGAAGTGCCCTGTAAATAACTGGATCATGCACTCATCAAAGGAGATCCTCTTCCTCTTACGCAGACTGTCAGCTATGAGTCTTGGGGCTGTGGTGGTAGATAAACAAGCATCCGAAAAGGATAAATAGGTCAGGAAGAAATAAATAGGAGACCCAAGGGTGGGACTGTTCTTAATGGTGACAATGATAAGCAGGTTCCCCCAAATGGTGGCAATGTAGAAAATCGAGATGATGGCAAATACTATTTTCTCCTTTTCTGGATCTTGGGTCAGTCCAACAAGAAGAAATTCAGTTACATTATTTTTCATTTCTATAATGTCAATGCAAGTGTGTTGGAAACCAATGAGATCTACTCATAGTAGAAACAAGAGAAAGAAACATGATGAATGTCAATTTTTTTCCACTCTGGCAGGAATTTTTTTCCCTCTGGTTTCAGCTTTTAATTATGTCTACAGTACTTGAACTCTTTAATATTACACTGAGGGACTCCTAAAAAATACTACGTTTAGAATCTATGCAATAGTCCTACTTTGTTCCTTGTTCTTTGTGATTGAGACTCTTGTTGCTCCATTATTCCAATTCCGGTTTTGTCTCCCCAAATTTGTGAAGCTTATATCAGTGGGGAAATTACCAAAGGCCCGATATGTCTTGTCCTGTATTAGGAAATAAAGAGTGAGGAATCACTTTATTCTTATAGTCCATTTTAGAGAATCTCACATTTAAATGCACTTCATAGACCATGAGTGTGATCTCAAAGTCACATGTGGCCCTCTAGGTTCTTGAGTGTGGCCCTTCAGTTGAATGAAAACTTCACAGAACAAATCCTTTTAATAAAAGATTTTGTCCTATAAAACTTGGACCCAGTCAAAACGTGGGAACCACATGTGACCTCAGGTCTGCAGGTTCCCCACCCCTATCATAGACATTTACCCATAATCAAAAGGTAAGGTCTTTTACAGTATCACCATCAAAGTGCCATCCTGCTTAAAGTAAAGATTATCGTTGAAAAGGGTGGCTCTAGTCAGAAAGTTTTCATGTCCATTGAGTATAACTCTTTGTAACTTACACCCATTGTTCACAGTTACATACTGGGACAAAGAAGATGTAAAAACAAGGAATGAAATTTGTTTCTTCCATATGACAGTCCTTCAACCATCATTAGCTAATGTTCAGATGTTATACCGTCCTTATGTGTTCTCTTCTCAAACTAAACATTTACATGTTTCTTTTTTTTTCAATTAAGTCCTCATGTAGCATAGCCTATATTACTACATTTTTTGAGCCTTTGCTTAGCAATAAATCTCATCTTTACAGTAGTGTTCTAGCCTTGTTTCCTTCATTCTTGTAGTTAGCTTTTAATTTCCCAGAAAAAGAGAAAATTGGATTTAGAGCAATGAGAATCATTAGCAGTCACCTAATCCAAACTGTTGATTTAACATTAATTAACTGAGACAAAGAGAGAAATAAATTACTTGCCTTTGAAATAATCATCAGATATGGATTGCAAAAGCAGATCTATTTTTTTCCCTCACATTAACTTATGTCAAGAAAAACAACCTAGTATTCTGAGAATGTATTTGTTGAAATTAAATTAAATTGTACTTATACTCCCTCCGAAATGCATCTTATTAGAACTCACTGTTTTAGCCTGCAAAAATGCTTACTCTGTAAGCCATTGTCTTAACTCTAATTTCTAGGTTCATTCTATCTTCAGATGGTATAATCATACCATGCAAATCTTCATTGAAGTCACTAAAGACGAGATGGAATAGCATAAGTTCAAGTACAAATCCCTGTAAACTTATCTTTCATGAACTCTCTCCAGGTAGAAATCACTTCATTCATTCAACAACTTAACTATTCATTTACTATCTATGCCTAAGCTTTTTAGATGTTTTTCCTCAAGAATACCATGAAATAATTTTTTCAGATACTCAGATCAATTTTAAGGATACCTCATCTATGCGACTGCTCTGTTTTTAAATTAGTTTGACTTGAATTTTGCTTAATATATTTTACTGGCACTTAGTTCAACTCTTAGTTTTCTGAATAATTATCACATAAATCAGATATTCTACGAAAGACAGTGATGAAATCTATCTGAATAGGTGATACTTATACTTTCTAGAATTGGTCATCTTCCCTTCCCAAACTGTCTGAATTTTATCTTACAGGAAATAAGGTTACACCAAAATTATATTCAAACTTTTGAACTATTTAAGGTAAAATGAGAAATATACACCAAATGAAATCATTGCTCGCCACATAGAACTTCCATTCTATAAGGGAAAACCATACGGAACAAATATTAAATATATATACATATATATACATATACATATAGTCATTTCTGCTATCACAAGTAAACATGGGGGTCAAACTAAGATTTTGGAGTAGAATCAGAGACTTGCTAGAGCTCTCCCCATAAGCTCAGCTAAATGCCTGTATAAATTGATGTTAAACAAATTCTGGAACTGCAAAACCCACAGAATGACGGTGTGAAACAAATATCTAGCCCAAGACAGCCTAGAAGATCAGTGGGAAGCATCTATAGTGCTGCTTTGGAGCAGAGAGTAGTCCAGCTGGTGCCCCACCAACACAGTCAGGACGTGAGCAGGCCTCGAGGGGACTGAATTCCTGGCACCTGTGGAAGTTTAGAGACTTCACAACCTCAAAACATGGAGAACAAATTGGAAGGTCAGCGGAAAAAATCTGTGGGACTTGTGTGAGTCAAATGAACCGACTCCAGCACCAGATACCTGTTAATCTTGAGAATTGTGCATCTATTAAATAATATAAAAGGAATATACATAGAGGGAAAGGGTAAAAAGTAAATGATATCATGTTAGAAATATGATTTAAGGATGAGAAGGGATTGTAACAGGAGGTGTGAAAAGGAGAAAGCAGAAAATGGCAAATTACATCATAGGAAGTAGTATAAAATTATAGTAGAGGGAAAGAGGGGAGGGAGATATGGGCATTGTTTGAGAGGTACTCTCGTCTGATTTGTTTCAAGGAGGGAACAATAAACCTAAGTAGATAATCCCAATTAGCTCTATAGGCAGTAGGAAGGGAAGGGGGAAGAAAAGGAGGGAAGCTAAAAGGGAGAGAAGAAGCAATAAAAGTAAAGAAGAGTAAAAGGGAGGGGGGCTAAAAGAAAGAAGGGAAGGCTGCTGCTGGTGGTGTTGAAAGGTAAAAACTATTGAGGAGGAGATGGAAGACGGGAGAGCTAAAAGCACAAATGGTGGGAAAAAGGATGGAGGGAAATACAGAGATTGCAATCATAACTGTGAATGTGAATGGAATGAACTCTCCCATAAAACGGAGAAGGATAGCAGAATGGATTAAAAGCCATAACCCAACAATATGTTGTTTACAAGAAACAAATTTGAACAGGGGGGATATACACAGAATAAAGGTCAAAGGTTGGATCAGAATATATTGTGCTTCAGCTGATATAAGAAAGGCAGGAGTGGCATTCCTAATCTCAGACAAAGTAAAAGCAGAAATAGATCGAGTCAAAAGAGATAAGGATGGAAACTATATCCTGCTAAAAGGCACCATAGACAATAAAGCGATATCATTACTAAACATGTATGCTCCAAGTGGGATAGCATCCAGATTCTTAGAGGAGAGGTTGGGGGAGTAGAAGGAAGAAACTGACAGCAAAACTATTCTGGTGAGAGGCCTCAACTTCCCCCTCTCTGAACTTGATAAATCTAACGTCAAAATAAACAAAAAAGAGGTTAAGGAGGTAGATAAAACTCTGGATGAGGTAGATATGAGAGATCTCCAGAGAAAACTGAATGGCAATAGAAAGGACTATAACTTTTTCTCAGAGGTACATGGCACATTAACAAAAATTGACCATGTACTAGGACATAAAAACCTCACAACCCAGTGCAGAAAGGCAGAGATAATCAATGCATCTTTTTCAGATCATAACACAATAAAAATTATATGTAATAAAACGACATGGAAAAATAAGCCAAAAATCAATTGGAAACTAAATAATGTAATCCTAAAGGAGTGGGTTAAAGAAGAAATCATAGAAACAATCAAAAACTTCATTCAAGAGAATGACAATAATGAGACAACCTACCAAATCTTATGGGATACTGCAAAAGCAGTTTTTAGGGGAAGTTTATACCTTTGAATGCCTACATAAATAAAATAGAGAAAGAGGAGATCAATGACTTGGACATGCAGCTGAAAAAGCTAGAAAAAGAACAAATTGAAAATCCCCAAGTAAATAACAAATTAGCAATACTGAAAACCAAAGGAGAGATTAATAAAATTGAAACTAAGAAAACTGTTGAATTAATAAATAAAACCAATAGTTGGTTTTGTGAAAAAACCAATAAAATTGATAAACTTTTGGTCAATGTGATTAACGAAAGAAAGAAGAAAATCAAACTAATAATATTAAAAATGAAAGGGGTGAACTCACCTCCAATGAGGAGGAAATTAAAACAATAATTAGAAACTACTTTGCCCAACTTTATGCTCACAAATTCGATAATCCAAACGAGATGGATGAATATTTTTTAAAAAATGCAAATTGCGCACATTAACAGAAGAGAATGTTGACTACTTAAACAACCCCATCTCAGAAAAAGAAATTGAACAAGCCATCAATGAACTCCCTAGGAAAAAATCTCCAGGGCCAGATGGATTTACAAGTGAATTCTATCAACCATTTAAAGAACAGTTAATTCCAATATTATACAAACTACTTTTGAAAATTGGGGAAGAAGGAGTCCTCCCAAATTCTTTCTATGATACAAATATGATTTTGTTACCTAAACCAGGAAGAGACAAAACAGAAAACGAAAATTGTAGACCAATTTCTCTAATGAATATAGATGCAAAAATTGTAAATAAGATTTTAGCAAAACGAATACAGCATCTTATCACGAGATTAATACATTATGATCAGGTAGGTTTCATGCCAGGAATGCAAGGCTGGTTCAATATTAGGAAAACTATTATCATTATCTATCATATCAACAACAAAACTAACAAAAACCACATGATTACCTCAATAGATGCAGAGAAAGCTTTCAACAAAATACAACACCCATTCTTATTAAAAACACTAGAGAACATAGGAAGAAAGGGAACTTTCCATAAAATAACAAGCAGTATCTACCTAAAACCTTCAGCAAGCATTATATGCAATGGGGATAAGGTAGATGCATTTCCAATAACATCAGGGGTGAAACAAGGATGTCCATTATCACCACTACTATTCAATATGGTACTAGGAATATTAGCTGTACCAATTAGACAAGATAAAGAAATTGAAGGAATAACAATAGGCAAATAAGAAACTAAGTTAGCACTCTTTACAGATGATATGATGATATACATAGACAATCCCAGAGACTCAAGTAAAAAACTACTTGAAAAAATAAACAACTTCGGCAAAGTTGCAGGTTACAAAATAAACCTGTAAAAATCTTCTGTATTCCTATATATTAGCAACAAAGTCCAACAGCAAGAGATAGAAAGAGAAACCCCATTTAAAGCTAGGGTGGACACTATAAAATACTTGGGAGTTTACCTGCCAAAACAAACCCGGGAACTATATGAACAGAATTACAAGACACTTTTTGCACAAATAAAGTCAGATTTAAGTAAGTGGAAAAACATTAGTTGCTCATGGGTAGGTCGAGTTAATGTAATAAAAATGACAATTCTACCTAAATTAATTGACTTTTTTACTGCCATGCCAGTTAAACTATCAATAATTATTTTCTAGAGCTGGATAAAATAATATCAAAATTCATCTGGAAGAACAAAAGGTCCAGAATGTCAAAGGGACTAAGGAAAAGAAATGCTAGGGAAGGTGGCTTAGTGCTACCAGACCTCAAATTGTACTATAAAGGAGCAATTATCAAAACCACTTGGTATTGACTAAAAAACAGAAGGGCAGACAGGTGGAATAGACTTGGCACTCAAGACACAGTAGGCAAGGAATATAGCAACCTCCTGTTCGATAAAGCCAAGGACCGCAGCTTCTGGGATAAGAACTCGCTGTTCAACAAAAATTGCTGGGAAAACTGGATAACAGTGTGGCAGAAACTAGGCATACACCCATGCCTGACACCATACACAAGAATAAAATCCAAATAGGTACACTATCTAGGTATAAAGACTGATACCACGGACAAGTTGGAGGAGCAAGGAATAGTGTATTTATCAGATTTATGGAGAAGGGAAGAATTTTTGACTAAAGAAGAAATAGAAAGCATTGTGAAATGCAAGATGGATAATTTTGATTACATTAAACTGAAAAGTTTTTGCACAACCAATCCCAATGCAACCAAAATTCGGAGGGATGTAGTAAATTGGGAAAGAATTTTTACAGCTAATCTCGGGGATAAAGGTCTCATTTCTAGAATATATAGACAACTGACTCAAATGTATAACTATACAAGTCATTCCCCCAATGGTCAAAGGATGTGAACAGGGAATTTTCAGAGGAAGAAATTAAAGATATCTATAATCATATGAAAAAATGCTCTAAATCACTTTTGATTTTGATCAAAACAACTCTGAGGTACCATATCACACGTACAAGACTGGCAAATATAACAGAACAAGAAAATGATAAATGTTGGCAAGGATGTGGGAGAGTTGGAACACTAATTCATTATTGTTGAAGCTGTGAGCTCATCCAACCATTCTGGAGAGTGATTTGGAACTATGCCCAAAGGGCTACAAATATGTGCATACCCTTTGACGCAGCAATATCATTACTAGGACTGTATTCCCCCAAATGGAAAAGGGTCCCACATGTACAAAAATATTTATAGGAGTACTCTTTGTAGTTGCCAAAATCTGGAAGTCAAGGGGATGCCCATCAGGTGGGGAATGGTTGAATAAATTATGGTATATGAATGTAATGGAGTACTATTACGCCATAAGAAATGATGAACAAGAAGACTTCAGGGAGGCTTGGAAGGACTTATATGATCTGATGCTGAGCTACAGGAGCAGAACCAGGAGAACTTTGTACACAGCAACTACCTCACTGTGAGAGAGTTTTTTTTTCTGGTAGACTTGGAACTTCGTAATAACGCAAGAACTTAAAAAAAAAAATCCCAGTGCTTTTCTAAGGCTAAATGCCTTCCACACTGAGAGAAAGAACTATGGAATTCATTCTCAGAATGTAGCAGATCATGTGTCTGTGTGTGTGTGTGTGTGTGTGTGTGTGTGTGTGTGTATTATGTTTTGATTTGTTATATGATTTCTTCCATTTAGTTCGTCTACATAACCTGACTATAATGAAAACATATTCAATAGGAAAGTATATGTAAATGCTATATAGAATTGTATGCCATCTTGGGGAAGGAGGGGGTAGTGGGGGGTACGTGTGGTGGGGTCAAAATCTAAATTTTATGGTGGTGATTGTAGAACATTAAAAAAATAAATAAAATAAAATTTTAAAAAATAATTAGGTAAATATTAATTGTGCATGGGTAGGCAGGGACAGTATAATCAAAATGACAATTTTACCTAAACTAATTTATATATCAATGGCATTTCAATTAAATTACCAAAAAAAATTATTTTGCTTTATTAGAAAAACAAAACATAAATTCACTTGGAAGAACAAAAAGATAATTAGGGAAAAAGGAAAAGAAATTATATGTTCTAAAATGTTTATAGCAGCTGTCTTTGTGATGGCAAAGAACCAGAAATTCGGGGACATCAACCAATTGAGGAATGACTGAACAAGTTGTGGTATATGATTGTGATAGAATGCTACAGTGTCATAAGAAATGATGATCTTGATGATCCTGGAGAAACAAGGATAGTCTTGCTTGAAATAATGAACAGTAAAATGAGAGGAACCAAGGGAATGTTGTATATGGTAACAGCAATACTG
>CM052677.1:356314-379425 GCA_028533205.1 Lagorchestes hirsutus
TTCTGTGCATTTTCCCAGCCAGTGATTTGATCTCTGAGTATTCTCCTCACACCCACCTTGCCTCCTGATTCTCCCAGCCAGTGCTTGGGGTTTGAGATTCAAATGCTGCTTGCCAGCCTCAGGGCTGCTATTCAATGTGAGATTAAGTTTAGGTGCTCAGGTCAGGGCAGGGCCACCTCTTGGGCTCAGTTCCCTCAGGGGGTTTATGCAGAGACCTTCAACAATGGATCCGGGCTCCTCCCTGCTTGGGGAGCCCTGGTTTGCCTCCTGAGGGGGCCTGAATTATGGGGGCACCGCACTCCCCTCTCGACCCGCCAAAGAGACCCTCTCACCGACCCCCATCACCTGTGGGTGGAGGAATCCACATAGCCGCTGGAGATTCTGTCCCCCAAGCCCACTCGGATCTCTTCCACTCGGATCCCTTCCTCTTGGTGCCGCAGCCGCGGCAGGGCTGCACTCGGCTCCCAGTACCAGCACCCAGTCCGTGGTGTGATGCAGCCGCAGCAGGGCTGCACTCAGCTCCCAGTACCAGCGCCCAGTCCGTGGTGTGATGGACCTTCCGTGAGAGGTCTGCAGGTCCCTCCAGAACAGAAATCTCCCTCGCTTCACTGTGCTGTGGCCTCACTCCTCCAGAATTCACCGTGAGTTACTCTATACATATGTTGTATGGGTTGTGGGTTCGGAGCTATGTGTATTTGCATCTTTCTACTCCCCCATCTTGGCTCCTCCCCCGATTTTTTTTAAAGTAATGTCTTCCTTGCTATTCTAATTTATTTAGGAAATTAACTGTTATGTTAATAATGTACCATTATGGATGTTGTCATGATGTATGCAGAATCTCACATTTTCTAGTTGAGAAAACTGAGATTCAGAGTTGTGTCTTTTCCAAGTTCATATCTTTAGAAAGGCCCTGATTAAGGATTCAAACCCAGCTTTTCAGATTCCAAATCCAGCATAGTCTTTCCACTGAGCAACTGTACTGTGGTTATACCAGTAAATGGTTGTAGCATTGTAAAACACCTTACCATTATCATCATTCATTTTGAAAAAAAAAATTAATGGATAATATGTAAGATCCCTTCCAATTTTAGGTCAGTGTACTAGAAACTGCATTTCTCTTGTTTGGCATCACCCTTAATCTGATTACTTTACGAATATAAATTAAACAGTTCCATGGGTTGAATCAGCACAAATATGAAACACTCTTTGATAGCCATTCAAATAATGAACAATCATATATTGAGCACTTAGTATAAATCACCACTATGCCAGAGAATGGGGACAGAAAGAGAAAAAAGAAAAGAACTCCTCATATTCTATGTGTACTTCGCTTTGAAGAAACTTTGAAATCTAAGATCAATAGAATAAAATTAGAAAGATTTTCATATTCCAACTTCAGTCTTTATTTAAATTCATTTCTTGAAAGATGGTGGAGTAGAAATATGCACATATTCCAACTCTTTCTCCACAGCTCATAAAATACTTGCAAAGAATTACTCTCAACAAATTCTAGAGCAGCAAAAGGCACACAACGATGCAGTGGAAGAGATTTTCATCCCAGGGTGACCTGGAAGGCTCAAGGGAAAGGTCTGTCACACCTGACACTGAGTGGAGAACACCCCAGCCTTGGTCATACTGGGAGGAGCAGGGCTTGGGGGCAGAATCCCCTGAAGCAGCAGCAGAGATTTTCAGATCCTTCAACCCACAGGCGCCAAAGACATTTCAAAAGTCAGTGACAGGCGCCAAGGACACTTCAAAGATCAGGGAGAGAGTTTTTCCACCTCTGTGACAAGGGAGAAGGGTCCTCCCTTAGCCCTAGCCCTAGGCAACAGAGGTGATAGTGGTTGCAGCAGCAGTCAGTGTAAATCGTTGGAGCCTCAACTTAAAGCCCCTGGGGGAATTGAGCAGCTGATGGAAATCTAAGCCACTAGCCAAGCTCCTCTCCCTTGATTGTGCAGCCTTTGAGGAACTAAGATCCTACACGTACCCAGAGTATACCCTACTCTTTACAAAGGACCCAAAAGTCAAGTAACTGGTTGGGAAAATGTCCAAGAAAGGGAAAAAAATAAGAAGATAGAAAGTTACCATCTTGGTGAAAAGACATTTTCTTAAATCCTTTTGGATGAGGAAGAACAATGTTTATCATCAGGGGAAGTCATAAAAGTCAAGGCTTCTGCATAGAAAACCTCTAAAATAAATATGCCATGGTCCCAGGCCATGGAAGAGCTCAAAAAGAATTTTGAAAATCAAGTAAGAGAGGTGGAGGAAAAATTGGGAATAGAAATGAAAGCAATGCAAGAAAATCATGAGAACGGAGTCAACAGCTTACTAAAGGAGACCCCAAAAACGCTGAAGGAAATAACACCTTTAAAAATAGGCTAACACTATTGGCAACAGAGGTCCAAAAAGCTAATGAGGAGAATATTTTAAAAAGCAGAATTAGCCAATTGAAAAAAAGGTTCAAAAGCAAGAAAATAGTTCTTTAAGACTTAGAATGGAGCAGATGGAAGCTAATGACTTTATGAGAAACCAAAAAATTACAAAACAAAACCAAAAGAATGAAAAAAATGGAAGATAATGTGAAATATCTCATTGGAAAAAACAACTGCCTGGGAAAACAGATAGAGGAGAAACAATTTATAAATTTTGGGACTACCTGAAAGCCATGATCAAAATAAAATACTAGATACCATGTTTCATAAAATTATCAAGGAAAACTACCCTGATTTTAGAACAAAATAGTGCAAAATAAATATTGAAGAATCCACCGATCACCTCCTGAAAGAGATAAAAAACGAAGAACTCTTAGGAATGCTGTGGCCAAATTCCAGAGTTGCCAGGTCAAGGAGAAAATATCACAAGCAGCTAGAAAGAAACAATTCGAGTATTGTGGTAATACAATAAGGACAGCACAAGATCTAGTAGCTTCTACATTAAAGGATCAAAGGGCTTGGAATATGATATTCCAGAAGTCAGAGGAACTCCAATTACAATCAAGAATCACCTACCCAGCAAAACTTCAGGGGGAAAAAATGGTCATTCAATGAAATAGAGGATGTTCAAGCATTCTTGATGAAAAGACCGGGGCAGAAAAGAAAATTTGGTTTTCATACACAAGAATCAAGAGAAGCATAGAAGGGTAAACAGGAAAGAGAAATCACAAGGGACTTACTAAAGTTGAACTGTTTACACTCCTACATGGAAATATAATATTTGTAACTCTAAAAACTTTTCTCAATATCTGGATAGTTGGAGGAATTATACACACACATACACACACACACACACACACACATATATGTAGAGAGAGAGACAGAGACAGAGACAGAGAGAAACAGAGACAAAGATAAAGACAGAGAGACAAGGAGCACAGGGTAACTTGAATACAAAGGAATCATATCTAAAAAAATTAAATGAAGGCGTGAGAGAGGAATATAATGGAAGGAGAAAGGGAGAAATTATCTCTCATAGAAGAGGCAAGAAAAGACTTTTCCAATGGAGGGGAAAAGGAGGAGGTGAGAGGGGAAAAATGAAGCTTACTCTCATCACATGTGGCTCAAGGAAGGAATAATATACACACTTAATTTGGTATGAAAATCTATGTTACACTACAGGAAAGTAGGGGAGAAGGGGAAAAGCAAGGTGGGGGATGATTGAAGGGAGGGGAAATGGGAGGAAGGAGCAATTAGAAATTTACACCTGGGGAGGGACAAGGTCAAAAGAGAGAATAGAAGAAATAGAGGGGCAGGATAAGATGGAGGAAAATATAGTTAGTCTCACACAACATTACTGTTATGGATGTCATTTGCAAAACTGCACATGTATACCCTATATAGAATTGCTTGCCTTCTCAGTGGGGATGAATGGGAAGGGAGAAAGGAAGAGATGTGGAAACTCAAAGTTTTAGAAGCAAATGTTGAGAAATATTTATGAATGCAACTGAGAAACAAGAAATACAGGCAATGGGGCATAGAAATTTATCTTGCCCTACAGGATAAGAGAGAAGATGGAGATAAGGGAAAGGAGGGGTGTTAGAAGGGAGGACATATTGGTGGAAGGGACAATCAGAATGCAAGGAGTTTTGGGGTGGGGGGAGGGGAGAGATGGAGAGAAAATTAGGAACTCAAAATTTTGTGGAAATGAATGTTGAAAACTTAAATAAACCAAGCAAACAACAAACAAGTAAAATAAAATTACTTCTCACAGGTTTTCAGTATCCAGAGAGGAAGGGCTTATCATCTGTCAGTTAGTTCAGTCTGCACGTATGTGTGGATGAGGAGGCATAAGAGTTTTAGACTTCTAATCCGATATCTTTTCCATTGTTCTCTGATGTCTTTTTAAATTATTATCCCCACAATTTACTTCAGGTTTTTTTTACCTCCGAGTTTCTTAGAGCATAGATCAGGGGGTTCAATATAGGAGTGAGAATGCTATAGAATATGCCCACAGTTTTATCAAGACTACACAAGAATCTCACATATATGAATATGCAGGGTACAAAGAACAAGACAACTATAGTGAAATGGGATCTACAGGTAGAGAGGGCTCTACTTCTACCTTCCCCACTGTGGAACCTCAGAGAATACATCATGATGACATAGGAAGCAGCCAGCATAAAGAAGTTGACCAGACAGATCACCCCATTGTTGGACATCACCAAGATCCCAGTAACATAGATGTCAGTACAGGCAATTTCCAGTAATGGATAAAAATCACGAAGTGATCCATCAAGTTGGAACAGAAGGTAACAGAAAGGCAAGGAGTATCTCAATAACGCAATGAGAAATTCACCCATCCATGTAAGCAACACCAGAAGGTCACATAGACACTGGTTCATGATAGTCATGTAGTTCAAGGGCTTACAGATGCCTACATAACAGTTATAGATCATAACTGTTAGCAGGATAATCCCAACACCACCAAAGAAATATACTGCAAAGAGCTAGGTCATACACTCATTAAAGGAGATGGTTTTCTTTTCATACAAATAATATGCAATGAGTTTGGGGGCCACTGAGGTGGAATAGGAAGTGTCAATATAATATAGGTAAGCCAGGAAAAAATATTTGGATGTGATTACTGCCTGGATACTAACCACAGTGACCACAATGAAGAGGTTGCCCCCTATGGTGATGACATATGTAATAATGAACACAAAGAACAACATTTTTGCACCACGCAAAACAATGAGAACCCCAAAAGAATAAATTCTGTAACATTCCTTTGGTATTCCACTTACGTAAAGGGGCCACTGAAAATAGTTACCTATAGTCCAAAAAATAATTATTGTCATCTTGAGGACCATGGCCAGAAGAAATTTCAACATAAATTAAAATTGCTTAGGGTTTTATGTTGACTACATTTATGAATCCCAGATATCCAGTGGCTTCCTATTACAACAAGGACCAAATTTGAAATTATCTAGTTGGATTTTGAAGACCTTTATAACTTCATCCTTTCCTAACTTTCCAGTTTCCTTACAATTTGTTCCTTTCCTTTTACTTTGTAAACCACTGACACTGACCTCCTTGCTATTCCTCACTCAAGTCATTCCATCTCCCTGCTCATAGTAGTTTCAGGAGCTATTCCTTACGTGTATACCTTCCTCTTGATCTTCTCCTCTATGTTCTTTAGTTTCCTCATATTCTTAAGTAAGTTACACTTTCTAAAATTTTTTTTACCAATTTTCTCTAATTTTAATATTTTCTAAGACCACTTCCAATATATGTGTATATAATATATATATCGTCTTTGTACAAAGTTATATTCCCAGTTAGACTGTAAGCCTCCAGTGACCAGAGACTAACTTTTGATTTTCCTTGTATTCCCAGAATTTAGCATAGTGCCTGCCATATAGTAGAATATTAATGAAGACTAGAGGACCATCTGTCCTGAAGTTCTCTAGAAAGCTATAGTTTTTAAACTGCACCGTTCCCATCATATCATGTCTGCTCTTCTACAAAGTATCCCAGGTTCTTAAATTATCTGTCCTTGCCATGCCATCAAAATCATCATTTCCAAAGCATTGTTCTGGTCTCAGAAAAATGTCAAGGGAAATAATGACAGACATATAGACCAAGATGTCTATGAAGTGAAATTCTGTCATTTTGTGGATCAGGAAGTTGAATTCCACTGAGGCACAATCATTTCCTAAGTAACTCTGACAATGAGCAATAGAAGAGGGATGTGAAACCATTTCCTCTGACACCACAGCTCATGCAATTTCTACTCATTCCTACGGTGTAAAATGTCTTATAGGGAATAAATTAATAAATATTTATGGAAAACACTATGAAACAACTTTCAGTTACAAATAACTCTTTTGTCTAGAACTGATAAAAGTAATTTTATCTTAAAAGAGGACACATTTAATGCTTATCTTTTTAATGATGAGATAGCAGGTAGGATAAGAGAGTGACCAGGGCCATTTGCTCTCCAAAAATACAAATTGTTCCAAAGTCCAAAGTCGTTTAATAAATAATTGTGTAAAAATGCATGCTATTATAGTCATCCAATCCAAGAAGGATTTCTGAAGTGCCAACTGGGCACAGAGTAGAATAAAAATATTATTACTAATGATGGTATACATGATATAAAGATGTAAAGTATAAAGATGAGAGATTGAAGAAGAGAATTGTCTCATTCTGATATTCATTTGCCATGAATGAGGAAATAGCCTGCCGCAGACCACTCACACAAGTAAGAAGACAGCCAGGAAGAGTAGAAAGGGTGTCTCAAAAGTCTTAGTGCAGTTTAGGCTTTAGTTTATTAAAACCTCACAAAGAGTTGAAACACATTTTATATGATAATTTCTTAATCTTTTCATAATTTCATATTTTATGTCATTTATCCATCATTACGACTCTATTTCTCTAATTTTCATTTATCTGTTACCTCTCTATTAACCATATATCCTTCATCTATCCAGGTATCAATATCCATCCATCATTTAACTATGTACCTACCAATTATCTGTCATTTGATTCTATTTATCCATCTACCTATTTATCCTCTTCTGTATAGCTATCCTCCTCCCTCTATCGTTCTATCCTTCTATCATTAATTCTATCATTAATTTCTCTACTTACATATTTTCTATCCATCACCCTCTCTATCTATAGACTCCCTATCTATTAGTTGAATCTCTTACTATCAACTCTTGCATCTTTATCTGATCTTTTTCTCTTTATCTGTTTATATCTCTATATGTACATATGTGTGTAAATACATATATATGTCCATATATGTGTATGTATATGTACATATACATACTCATGTATACACATATACATGAGGAATTCTTTTTCTAGAAATGCTGCATGCTTCTGCTTTTCACTTTAGAGAAAATTTCCTGGGAAAGCAGAGCTTAAGTGACTTGCCAAAGTCAAGTGGTTAACTATGTTAGAAGAAGAATTTGAAACTGTATGTTCTTGATTCTGAGGATGGCTCCCTTAAATACAAAGAAACACTGCCTCTTAAGACGTATTCATAATAATGCCAGGTGTTGTCCAGAGTATCCTTAAAATCTTAGTGCTATTGGAAGCCATGAGTTTGAAACTTCACTAAGAACTTTGGGATTTTGTTTTTAAATTGCTTTAATGATTACGTAGTATTTGCCTGTTTTGTTTTGTTTTTTTTAAGCCTCAAAATACAGCAGTGAATCAGGTATCAGTCATTACTACTCCCATTTCATAGCTCATGAATCGTAGATATCTTTTATACATATGACTCAAATAAATTAAATTATTTGTCCATGATCACACAAATGTGAAGTGTAAATAACAGACAGTTCCGAACCTTCTGGAGCTCACAAGACTATCTGGAGAAAACATATAGACCAATATAATAATATAATATTAACTAATAAAATATAATATAATTATATAATATAATATAAATATAAACTAACTCAAGATACGTTAGCTAAAGAAAAACACAAAACTCAATGTGTATTCTGTGAATGGAAGGAACAAAGCAGATCCCATTTATATAATGTTTTAAGGTTTGAAAACGCTCTACATATGTTAACTCATTTGATTGTCAAAGTATATATAAACTTATTTCAGAAGTGAGTAATTTTTGAGTGATATAAAATTTAAACTCCGGTCTTCCTGATTCCAAATATTTACCGAAAGTCAATCTGTTCATTATTCAAGGCAAATTTAAGTTTAACGCAGCCTGTCCCACTATTCAATGCCCTTTACTTAAGAATTCAGACTTTTGAAACAGCTCAGTTCTCTCCCTTGCTAAGAATATATGCAGCTTCTTCATAGCATCAGAAGTAAATTCTTGTCACTGAAAGACAAACACCTGTGTGAGCTTCTGCTTTTTCCTGTTTTAAGGGTCAGAGGGTGAGGCATGATTTGGTAGCTATGTTTAAACACTATCATAAATCACCTTTATACCATTTCTCCTTCTCTGACCCAGGGAGATAAGAAAAGTGTCAATATATATTTGTTAATCTAGAATAAACCATAATATTAGATGTAATAAGCCTTATTCTTTACAGAAGCAACATTACTTGAGCTGCTGTTTTACAGGTGCAATTAGAAAAAAAGTAGCAAATGCTTGAAAATTAACAGGATGAGGGAAGATCTTTGAGTCCACTCAATGAATATCTGCTGTAGTTGCTTATATTTGGTTGAACTTTTGACAACAGGGTTTTCTTATCAATTTTTACATTTCTCTACAAATTAACAAACATTAAGATACATTTAAAAAGAAAAACATGTACATGAACTGTCCTGTACATGTCAGTAACTTCAGTATATGATGTACTTCTGTTATAACATCAGCGTGTTATAGTAGAATGTCAGCTATTCTAATTAACTTCACGTCATATTAGTTTAGTAAAGGAAAATCTCTAGTCAACTCCTTATATGACTAGAAACATATCTGTACTGTACTAAACTCCTTGATGTGATGAAGGAAATTCAGTTTAGGAAGAAAATGGATAAGACTAGTCAGGTAGTTGGTCTCCATAAGTACTCTCTTTTCTGAGCTAAAGTTTTCTCAGTGGCATCTTAAGTACTGTAGTCAGAATGCCAAAAGCAACAGACTGATGTCAAAGTCCACCAATAATCACACTCATCTCCTTTCGTTTCTTTACTATATGTAAAACTAGGCACAGCTACAGAGATCATTCAATTCAACTTTCCACTTCAAGATTTTAAGATACGAAACGAGAGGTTAAGTAACTTTTCCAAGAACATCCAGCCAATTGATTGCAAAATCTAGGTCTCCTAACCCCTAAGCCAGTGTGATTTTCAGGATATTGCACTGTGTCCCATTTGCTCATTGAGTCACTGAATGTATAAACTTTATTAAATATTTTCTTTCAGTTAACAAGCACATTATTTCTCCGGGGAAGTTTCCTTAAGAGTTGTGATTTCTTTATAGCGTGTTCATCAGGAGAATCTTAAAGGAAACTACAACTCCTTCACATTGAAAAAGAATATCAGAATATTAGAATTGAAAAAGAATATTAGAATGTTAGAGTTGTATTATAAGACAGATGAGGAAATTATCCTAGTACCTCCCTAATCTGCCAATCAAAAGGATTTCACATTTCCCTTTTAAAGGTTAGGGATGACCAGCCTTTGAATGTCGGAGCCCATTTGCTAATCTGGTTCTAATTAATCCTGTTGCACTCGCCTTTGGCTCAAATTGAAACAATTATCTTTTCTACCTCTCATATGTTGCTCTGCATTGTATCCTATATACCCGAGTGCATGTTGGGGGATATCTCCCCAAATGGCCACAGTGGAAAATAAGTTTCAATATTTCAAAAGTCATTGAATCATTTGTGTTCCACCGGTTATGTCTCTGGGTGGAGAAAAGAGATTAGATGGTAAAAAAATTTTTGTATAAATTATATACTGATTGTTTTTCTTATACAAATTTCTGTGACCTTCATTATACCTCAGTTCATACCATTTTCCTCCACAGAATCAGGATAAAATTACTGCCAGTTCCTAATTTGTCACGAAACCACCAAGAATTGTAGTAGACTTACTTGGCTGTTTGGTTTCCTTGTCCAATGTTTTCTTTCTCGGATTTGGCGAAATTCCATGGCCTTTGATAGAATTATAAAAACTTTGAAGATCATCCTCAGGACTATGGTACTACCTTAGCCCCATTGGCCTACAAACCCACCTAAATCCTTTCCAAGACAACGCTATATAATGGGTATAGTTCTTAGTCTTGAAATCCACAAGACTTGCTTTGAAATCTTACACAGAAAGGTTACTAATCATATAATCCTCGTCAAGAATTTAACCTACCTAACAGTCTCAGATTCCATACCCATAAAATGAAGGGCTCAAACTTGCTGGTGTCTAATTTCTCTTTGAGATGATCAAACTCTTGCTTTCACCCTGACAGTCGTCACACTTAAATAGCCACTACTATAAGAAGAAAAGTCTTTTTTCAATTAAATAATTTTATTTCTTTTCAGAGTTCTACAATCGCTTCCATATATCTTAGATTTCCCCCCCCCCATTCCTCTCCTTCCCCATTCCCTCGCTGAAAAGGCATACAATTTTACATAGGTTCTACACATACCTTTCTATTAAATACATTTTCACCTTAGTCATGCTGCATAGAAGAATTAAAGTGAATGGGAAAAATCATAAAACAAAACATTATAAAAAAGATAATGATCTGCTTCATTCTGAGATAATATTCCATAGTTATTTCTCTGGATTTGGAAGGCATTTTGCCTCCACAGTTCATTGGGAATTTTTTAAGTCTTTGCATTTCAGGGAAGTACCAAGTCTGCAAGAAAAATTCCTCCCACGCTGTGCTTGTGCTGTGCACAAAATTCTCCTGGTTCTGCTCCTTTCACTCAACATCAGTTCATATAAATATTTCCAAGCCTTTCTGAAGTCTTCCTGTTCATCATTTCTTAAAAGCAAAATATTATTTCATTACATTCATATGCCACAATTTATTCAGTGATTTCCCAATTGACGGGCAGGCCCTTGACTTCCAGGGTTTTGGCCACAACAAAGAGAGCTACTATAAATGTTTTCATACATGTGTGACTCTTTCCTATTTTTATGATCTCTTTTGGATACAGTCACAGAAGTGATATTGCTGGATTCAAGGGTATGCTCATTTTTGTAGCCTTTTGGGAATAATTCCACTTGGAAAAACCCACAGCTCCACCAACAATGAATTAGTGTTCCACATCTCCCACATCTTCTCCAGCACTTATCATCTTCCTGTTTTATCATGTTAGCCCTTCTGATAGGTGTGTTGTGGTATTTCAGAGTTGTTCTGATTTACATCTCTCTAACCAATAGTGATTTTGAGAATTTTTTTCATATCACTATAGAGAGCTTTAATTTCTTCCTCAGAAAAAAACCTTGTTTTTATCCTTTGACCATGTATTAATTGGGGAATGACTTATATTCTTCTACATTTGACACAGTTCTCTATATATTTTAGAAATGAGGCCTCCATCACAGACAATACTTGCAAAAATTCTTTCCTGGTTTTCCACTTGCCTACTAATGTTGGTTGTACTGGGTTTGTTTGTGCAAAAACTTTTCAATTTAATGTAATCCAAGTTATGTATTTTGGAGAAGTGGAGCCAAAATGGTGGAGTGTAAAGATGCATATAATCTAGCTCTTCCCCCACAACCCATAAAATACCTGTAAAGAATGACTCTCAACAAATTCTAGAGCAGCAGAAGCCACAGAACAACGGAGTGAAGGAGATTTCAAGCCCAGGGTGAACTGGAAGGTCAAGGGGAAAGGATATATCTATCTATCTACCTACCTATCTATCTGTCTTCATCATCATCATCATCATCATCCTCTGTCTGGTTAAGTGGGAAAGAGAGGATTTAAAATGTTTTAAAAGCTAAACAGAAGGCTGGACCCTCATGACCAGGCACCAGTGCTTGTCTGCCTTGATTTTTTTTAATGGGCCTCCTTTAAGTGTTCTCATCCTGAGTTTCGACTCCTTTATCTGGGTAAAAGGTCCAATCATAGAATTTTCTCTTTAGCAATCTAGCAAGAACCCACCAGGAGACTTTTTGAGGACATTTCTTCTGTCGTTTATCAATGAAAGGTATCCTTTTTCGGGTCCTTGCAAGCTAGCATTTTGTCATTACCTGACAGAGTGCCGGAGTATATAGAGATACGTGAATAACATTAAGTGACAGAGGAAGAATGATTATCAACCTGGTTCTTGAATCCTCATACACATACTCTATGCACTATTTCATTCTTCTATAATAACTTACCATCCACTAGTTTCACATACACTTTTTAAATTTTAATTTTGTTGATTTTTTTTGTTTTTTTCTTCTGCTTTCTCTAATCTAATTCTTCCTATTGACATTCTCCCATTCCTAGTGAACTGCCCAATCTCAGTTTCTTCAATTTCATTTCCTCTTCTTAACCCTCCCTTCCTCCCCTCCTCTTTTTCTCTCACTCCATCTCCACCTTTCTCTCTCTGTCTCTCTCTGTCTCTGTCTCTCTCTCTTTTCCTATCCCTCTCTCTCTGTCTCTGTCTGTCTGTCTGTCTGTCTGTCTGTCTCTCTCTCTCTCTCTCTCTCTCTGCTTCCCTCTGTCCTTCTGTAGAATTAATTGCCTTCATTTGAATGGCATTCATTTTCAATGCCTCATTCCAACAGAATGATTTAATTCACCTTTTTCTTATTCCATTCTCCGTATAATCTGATATCGCATTAATTATTAGATCATGGACCAAATTATTTTGAACTAATCTTTTCTTCATTCTTTATCTGGTTTTCATACAGGACAGAAGTTCACGTGATATTTCCATTCCAAATGGCTATTCTCTCTTCATAATCTCTCAGAGAAACTAAGAAACGATTAAAGATTAACAACATCAACAAAATTAAAAACAACATTCATCTCTCGCATTGAGTCTATAATATAATATTATGGAATTGAAGGGATATTTTTCCTATTCGTATTTTCCTATTTTCCCATCTTATTTCATTATCTCAACCTTCAAAATATTAATCTTTTTTAGCTTTTGTACCTTTTTTTTTTTTACTGTATTGCTTCATCTGTCCTTAGGAAATTTTCCCCAAGTTGATTTGTTTTCCTTATTATAATGTTGTTTAGACAAATTGAGGCTTTTTAAGAGAGAACAAAAATAAATTTTAAAACATCTATATAAGAATAGAGAAAAAATATTAATTTTATTTTTATGGCAATTGAATGCATTAGATTTTCTAATGTGTTTTTGTTTATGCGTTTAAACAATATTTTAGCATGTTCAGTTCACATGTGGAGTCATTTAAAAGAATGACTAAAATATTTTGTTTTTTTGAAATCCGTTTATTCTAATAGTAAATTGGACATTACAGGATGTTGTATGTATATCACCTTTAATTTTTTTTTTCAATAATATATTTTATCTATTTAATTTCTTATAAAAGGTTAGTAGCCTTTTTTTGGCTAAGTTCCCTTTGAGAAATTTATTCTCTTCTATAATGTAATATTTTTTAGTTTTAAGATATATTTTTAAATGTTAATGAAATGGCTCCTGGTAGTTTAAAATTAGGATTTGTCTGTATCTCTGTTCTGTGTGTTAACACAGTGTTCATATACCTTTGGCTGCCTATACTGCTGAACATGTCTCCAGGACAAATTATGAAAAAACTGACTGAAAATAAATTCCCTCAGCAAGACATTTAATCCTTATATTTTGGAGGAGACTTTATTTTGAGAGTATCCAGAAGAGTCAAGACAAGATGAGGCAGCCAATTTATCTTTTAGAAGAATCCTAAAAATTTTTCATTTTTCAGTATCAATCACTGTCTTGTCCCATAGTTTCTTCATGACATTTTTAATTTCTGTATTTCTAAATGTGTAGATCAATGGATTTAATAAGGGAGTTAGAAAGCTATAAAATATTGCCACTATTTTATCAAAAGGGAAAGTAGTGGGAGGCCGTGTATATACAAATATACATGGTACGAAAAATAATATAACAACTGTGATGTGAGAGCCACAAGTAGAAAAGGCTTTGCGACGGGCTGCTGTACTGTGTGTCCTTAGAGAGTTCAGGATTACTCCATAAGACACAAGCAACAGTAAAAAGTTAATGATACAGAAAAAAACACTGTTGGCCACAACCATCAGACCAAGCACGTGTGTGTCAGTACAGGCAAGTTCTAACAAAGGGTATAAGTAACACATAAAGTGATCAATTACATTGGGACCACAAAAGGGTAATGGAAGCATGAAGAAAATCTGAATCATGGAATGCAAGAAACCGCCAGACCAAGCTACACCCACCAGCAAAAAACACAGCTGTCGATTCATGATTGTCATGTAGTGCAGAGGCTTGCAGATAGCCACATACCTGTCAAAGGCCATGGATGTGAGGACAATCACCTCAACACCGGCCAAGAAATGTTGTGCAAAAATCTGACCCATACAGTCTTGGAAGGATATGGTTTTCCTTTCATAGAGAGAGTCTATGATAACTTTAGGAGCAATGACAGAAGAGAAACAGGCATCCAAGAAAGACAGAAAGGCTAGGAAGAAGTACATAGGGGAAACCAAAAGAGAAGGGGTGCAGATGATCGTCACAACAATAAACAAATTCCCCCCAACAGTTGCAAGGTAGAAAACTAACAATATAACAAATGCCATTTTCTGAATGTTTGGATTCTGTGAAAGTCCCAGAAGAATAAACTCAGTCACATGACTTTGATTTTCCATTTTTAAAGGACATAAGTGCCCTATTTTATCTGCAGAAAAAAAGAAAGAAAAATCTTGAATCATCAATATTAAAGAACACGTTTAAAAGCATACTGAAATATATTAATATTAATGACATTTACATACAATATGATATGATTGACTATTACAGGTTCTTCAATACATCTTCAGGTCATATGAAGAATAGGAGGCCCTTTATGATTCCAGTTGTCCTCTCCATTATCCTCACCAGTTACCCAATACCCTTTTAATTTTTGCAGAAATGAATAAGATATTCCAACAAAATTTTCAAAAATGTACAAGTTATCAGTTTAATATTCAGAATGTCTTATAATGTGGCCTAATACCATATGAATCTTTTACAATATCTCATAGTTTGTTTTAACATTGACCTTATATTTGTTACATATCATCAGTGTCTTTTCCCCCCATTACCACTGCTCTTTTTTCTTCTCTCCCTTATTTTCTACTTGCATGGTGATTTTTTTTTAATCCACATAAGGTTTTACGTATATTATTATTCAATTTGGATGAATGTTTCAGAGTGCAAGGATTTCCCCCCTTGAATACTAGCTAGTAATCAATAGTTTAGCTTTCCTTTCTGGATTTGTTCCACTGGAATATTTAACAATTGTCGAATTTATACATTTTTTAAAGAAATGTATGTATTTATGTGTATATAAATGTACATTTTCATATACATAGATGCACATACAGAAATATACATGGAGGTGTGTAAACATGCATATGCATAGATATATATACACTATACAAAAGCACAAATAATTTCTAAAATATTCTTATGAAAACTTATTTTGAAGATGATATTGAACAATTAACAATCTCCCTCCTCTCTCTCTATCTCTCCCTGTCTCTGTCTCTCTCTGTCTCTGTCTCTGTGTCTCTCTCTCTCTCTCTCTGTCTTTGTCTCTCTCCCTCTCTCTCTCTATTTCCATGGGTTTAGTTAACAATAGTTTCAAACTCACATAAGAAATTATCGCTTATAAATTTCAAAGTAGAAATCCAACAGACATCTTAAACTCAACATATTCCATATTCATTCCTTGTAAAGGTCTAGTAAAGTAAGGATTGCCAATTCCAGTTAGTCGTATGTTTCTGCCACTGAATTTCTAAGTCTTCTGATATATTTCAGAGCCACAGGAATCCTCCCTGGAGAGAAAACGGCATCCAGCTTTACTCACAAAATGTGAGGTGAAATATTATCAGTTATTCAACACCTGTCTCATAGGAAGAAATTAGATCCTGCTCTCCTCCACCCACCATAAAAAATTAAATGTTTAATCCCATGGATTGGAATGAGGACAGGAGATGACTAGCTATATATGTTCCTCACCTTTCTTTGTCACGTTGCAAAAGTTATTCTATTTCAAAATCTCTCTTCTCAGTGTTTGTTTCATAAATCTCTGCATAATGAAACTTCTAACCAATAGCTAGCATAGCCTGTGCCATTAGTGAAACGAACTCCCCTCTCAAATATCTGGTACAGATCTACCCTGAACACACCCCGCCTAAACATGAATTTCTAATTTATATGAAGAACTAACTAATCAATAAATTGTCTTTATCAGTAGGATTAACAACTGATTTGCAGTTTTAAAATTGCCTAGACACACTGGAAAGACTTTCACAGTTGGTATTTATCGAAAGTAGTATTTCAGTGCTTTCGGAACATGAAACCACACTGCCCTGTTTCTCAGATCTTCCCATAAAAGACAAACTGCCTTTCTTGAAGTTTTGAAGTTAACCGGTAACTGCTACTGCTGTTGCTGCTGCCATTATTACTGAAGCTTCTGTTACTATCCACTCCTGCTGCTGCTGCTGCCAGGATTGCTGCTGCTACTTCTAGTACTGCTAATATTACTGCTGCGACTACTGCTGCTGCCGTTGCTGCTACTATTGCTGTTGCTAAGACTACTGATGCTGCTGTTTTCCTTCTCCTCTACTTTTACTGTTATGTTTATATCAGAATTTCCGTTTTTCTCTCCCCAAACCATTCCTTCCTTGGAGCTGACTGACACAGAAAAAAGATCTGAAGGCAATTTGAATGACTATACCTTTCATTCTTCGAACTTGCATCCTCAGCTGGCATGTTGCAGGAACTTCATTAATATTTTTGATAGATTGGTTGATTCGTGTGTATACTCTTGGTGTGTATCGTTTTCCTGAGCTGCTGAAAAAAATTTGTTAACATGTGAGCATTCTTCCTTGGATGAATTTCCCCTAAGGCATTAGTGTTGGTCTCTTAGCAATCAAAACTTCTTAGCTCAGCTCCAAGCCTCTATAGATTGGTAGGATTTGCCAGCATTTCTGATGTTCAGGCAATAAATCAAGATTACCTGAATACCCCCTGAAGAGGACAGGGCAATGAGCTGTGAAAGTACTGTGCAAGTAAAAACAAACGTCTGTGTTTGCCCTGATGCAAATTTCTTAAAAGGAAAAGTCTATCAGAAAGTTAAGACTAAAAGAAGATCAAAAACTGTATACGTATGTGTATTACTGTGATCAATGACAGCTTAACAGAAAGTTTGGACAATGATGTTAAGAGAAATAAATGGAAGTAGTATAAGAGAAAATGGATCCGGAGCCAAATGATCCTCTCTTTGTTTCTGTCTCTCTCTATCTCTTTTTCTTCCTCTTTCCCTTTCTCTCTCCCCCCCATTTTCCACTCCTTCACTATTTTCGTTTATCTTCCTCCTCTCTCTCCCTTTCTCTTTTTTTTGTCGCTCTTCTTCTTCTCTCTACCTCCTTTCCTTCTGTCCCTCTCTCTCCCCATTTTTTTCTCTCTCTCTCTCCCTATTCATCTTTTTTCTCCACTTGCCACCCTTTCCCCTTTCACTTCACCTGGCAAAATGCAAAATCACAAATGCTTTTGTTCATTACTTATATTCACCAGGTAGAATATGATGCTTCAGTTTCCATAAAAGGTAGTGAAGGGGTTTTTTATTTGTTTTTTATTACTTTTATTTACATCTTCCAGGAAAAGAAAACAAAATAAACTTATATAATGATTTTTTAATTATTTCTATAGAGCCCTTAATTAATTCCCCTCCCCCAAATCTGACAATATTTTGGGAAATTTTTTTTAATTTTGTTTCTCAATAATAGGTTGATCCTTAAGTGTATCCTGGCAGTAAAAGTACAAACTATTAGTGAGATTTTAATAAAGCAGAAAAAAAGCTTTGAAACCTCATTCTATCTAAGTAGTCAATATGTGATTTTTTGACAGGAAGTAACTGACAATTAATTGGTTTCAATCAAAGGACACAAATATTTCAAAGAAAGACATTTTAAAATGTGTGTATTAAAAATACCAAACAACATTTATTTCCCTAGTAGAAGCGAACACATTATTCTTTCATGCCATGAAGATCTACCTACATACCTCAAGAGTAAAAAAATTTGCAGGACAAAAATAGAAAGGGAAAAATTGGAATAGGTAGCAACAACATAATATAGTGAAAATAGCCCTAGGGTTAGGGAAAATTCTAGATTTCTCTCACTTACTACTTATAACAGTTCAGGTGAAATGATTAACCATTATTGCCCTCAGTTTCTTTATATATTGGAGGGAAGGGTTGCATTATGTCACCTCTAACTTCCCTTCACACTTGAAAGCTGTAAAGTCATTGATTTTCCTCCCTAGTCAATAAAATATGCACACACACACACACACACACACACACACACACACAGTTGCGTCAATATGGGGTATACAGGCACCAGTCATAATGGAAGCTTGTAACTATTCATAGTGCTGTCCTTCTTTTCATATTTTGGGATGAGCATAATAGAATCATTACTCATTCTGTATTTAACTGACCACAAGTTATGCTCATATTTTCAGGTTACAGGGACAAGTACAAGCAGATAACATCTCTCCTTCACATTGGTCCAAATCTTCTTTGAAGGAGAAGGTTATAATCAATATTTCAGCATCTATTACATTTCAGGTACTGTGAAAAGCATTTTAGAAATATTTCCGAATTGATCCTTACAACAATCCTGTGAGGTAGCTGCTTTTATTCTCATCGTACAGTTCAGGAAACAGAGGTAGACATCTGTGACATGGAAAGCTAGTAACTTGGGGTCGCAAAGTATGAATGCTATTGACCATGGGAACTTACACTGTTGCTCCTTAGCATCTCCATAGCATATTTTACTTCTACATTCCTCAAGGTATAGAAAGGAGTTGAGCAAAGGAGTTCCAATGGTATAAAATAAAGACACCAACTTATCCACAGGGAAGATAATTGGGGGCCAAGTATATATGAAAATACAAGGAACAAAGAATATAACGACCACAATGATGTGGAAGGTACATGTGGACAAGGCTTTAAGTTTCCCTTCTGCACTGTGATTTCTTAGTGAATAAAGGATAAAAACATAGGAGGACTTAAAGTTGACTGTGTAGTGCAGAGGTTTACAGGTGGCCACATAGAGGTCATAGGCCATGAGGATAGGGACCAAGACTTCCATGCATTCGAAGATGCATTCCAAATAGTTGGGTGATGCACCCGTCAGAGGAGATAATCTGCTTTTTTAGAGAGGTTGTTTATAATCAGTTTGGTGGCTGTAGTACTAGAGAAACAGGAGTCTGCAAGACAAGTAGGTAAGAAAGAAATACTTTGGGGCCCCAAGTCTGAGACTGAACTTGATGGTCCAAATGATGAGCAGGTTTCCTAACACCGTTGCAGTGTAGAAAACCAAGAAGATGGCAAATATTATCTTTGGTTTCAGTGAGTATTGTGTCAGTCCAAGGAGAATTAATTCAGTCGCATTGTTTTTCCTTTCTGTGTCTTCAGTGAAAATGGGAAGAAAATATGTGAGAACTAATCATTGCCGACATGGGAAAAAGTGCTATTAAGAAAACAGACAGAAGAACCCTGTGTCTTGCTGAATCCTTGTCTCTTCTCAGGGATTTCAATGTTACTTGTACCCATAAAAATCTTATATGGAATATTGCAAAGAACATACACTTCCAGTAATCTACGGTGATCTGCACTTCACATTTCTTGAGTTTGTTTATGAAAGAACAAGTTTATGTGTCTGTATGACTTCCTAACTTTTTGCAGCTAATATTTGGGCAGAATATTCAGGTTGTGGTCTGATAAGGTAAAAGCACAGTGAGCACGTCTCCTGTAATTCAGCAAAAATTTCGGCATACATAGGTATGTATGTGCATATGTGTGTATGCATGCATATGTATGTATGTATGCATGGAAGAAATGCAATGTACATAAACACCTTTGCATAGGCATATACATATGTGTATGTACTCATATGTGTATTACATATATATATATATATAAAAGACATCTATTCACACATGAATTAATTTGTAATATATCATCACTCTGGTACTGTTTGTCTATCATTGTAGTGACCATTTCAAAAAAGGAAATGAGATTTGTTATATGTGCATTGTATTTACCAAATTCATTGGTTCCAATTGATTTATGCTTTGAGAATGATCACAAATCATCCATAAACAATACGTTTTATATGTTCTCTCCAAGAATTCAAGTCAAAATCATTAACTACATTTCAAGAAGCTATTGTCTTTCCCTTGTGAGAAAATCATTGCTTATTTCACCCCAAAGGCAAGAGAAAAACATTAATAGCTTCTGTTCATAAGGAGTTTCATTTTTGCTAAGACAGAGAACAAACCTTCATAAATCTAGATCTAGAACTCACCACGCAAATTTCTGGTTCAAATTCTTCATTTCATACGTGAGGAAACTGAGTAGAAAGAAATTTTAAGTGATTTTCTCAAGCGTCTATACGTAATAAGTGAAAGAAAAAACGAGATACGAATTTGTTACCTCTGACTCTAAATTCAACACTTGTACCAATTCACTATAGGGTCTTGCAAATATAATTGTTAGTAAGCTAATTGAAATTGACATTGGAGTGAAAGACACAGATATTAATCATAGCTATGAATGTGAATGGGATCAATTCTCCCATTAAATGGAGATGGATAGCAGAATGGATTAAAATCCATAATCCAGCAATATGTTGTTTACAAGAAACACATTTAAAAAGGGGAGATATATATAGGGTAAAGGTAAAATATATTGTGCTTCAGCTGATGTAAAAAAGCAGGGGTGGCAATTCTGATCTCAGACAAAACAAAAACAGAAGCAGATATAATGAAAAGAGATAAGGAAGGAAACGATACCCTGTTAAAAGGCCCCATAGATATCGAAGCAATTTCATTACTAAACATATATGTTGGGGTGGAGCCAAGATGCCAGAGGAGAAAGACACACATATGTTAGCTCCCAAAACCACAGCCCATAAAATACCTGTAAAGAAGAACTCCCAACAAATTAGGGAGAACCAGAAGCCACAGAACGACGGAGTGGAGGAGATTTCTGTTCCAGAGAGCCCTGAAAAACCAACTCGAAAGGTCTGTCGTGCACCAGACCCTAACTGAACCCAGAGTGGCACCCCTACCCCCACCTGAGCACCTTAACTTAATCTCACACTGAATAGCAGCCTCGTCCCGGCTCAAAGCCCTGAGGCTGGGAAGCAACATTTGAATCTCAGACCCCAAGCGCTGGCTGGGCAAATATGGAGGAGAGGTGGGGGTGGAGAGGACACTCAGAAGTCAAGTCACTGGCTGGGAAAATGCCCAGAAAAGGGGAAAAGATAAGACCATAGAAGGCTACTTTCTTGGTGAATAGGTATCTCCTCCCTTCCTTTCAGATGAGGAAGAACAATACTGAACATCAGGGAAAGACACAGAAGTGAAGGATTCTGTATCCCAAACATCCAGAATAAATATTCCATGGACTCAAGCCATGGAAGAGCTCAAAAAGAATTTTGAAAATCAGGTTAGAGAGGTGGAGGAAAAACTGGGAAGAGACATGAAAGAGATGCAAGAAAAGCATCAAAAGCAAGTCAACACCTTGCTAAAGGAGACCCAAAAAAATCCTGAAGAAAATAACACCTTGAAAAATAGGCTAACTCAATTGGCAAAAGAGGGGCAAAAAGCCAATGAGGAGAAGAATGCCTTAAAAAGCAGAACTAGACAAATGGAAAAGGAGGTTCAAAAGCTCACTGAAGAAAATAGATCTTTCAAAATTAGAATGGAGCAGATGGAGGCAAATGACTTTATGAGAAACCAAGAAATCACAAAAAAACCCCAAAAGAATGAAAAAATGGAAGATAATGTGAAATATCTCATTGGAAAAACAACTGACCTGGAAAATAGATCCAGGAGAGACAATTTAAAAATTATGGGACTACCTGAAAGCCATGATCCAAAAAAGAGCCTAGACATCATCTTTCATGAAAGTATCAAGGAAAACTGCACTGATATTCTAGAACCAGAGGGCAAAATAAGTATCTAAGAAATCTACCAATCACTGCCTGAAAGAGATCCAAAAAGAGAAACTCCTAGGAACATTGTGGCCAAATTCCAGAGCTCCCTGGTCAAGGAGAAAATATTTCAAGCAGCTAGAAAGAAACAATTCAAGTACTGTGGAAATACAATCAGGATAACACAAGATTTAGCAGCTTCTACGTAAGGGATCAAAGGCCGTGGAATGTGATATTCCAGAAGTCAAAGGAACTGGGTCTAAAACCAAGAATCACCTACCCAGCAAAACTGAGTATAATACTTCAGGGGGAAAACTGGTCTTTCAATGAAACAGAGGACTTTCAAACATTCTTGATGAAAAGACCAGAGCTGAAAAGGAAATTTGACTTTCAAACACAAGAATGAAGAGAAGCATGCAAAGGTAAACAATAAAAAGAAGTCATAAGGGACTTACTAAAGTTGAACTGTTTACATTCCTACATGGAAAGACAATATTTGTAACTTTAGAAACTTTTCAGCATCTGGGTAGTTGGTGGGATTACATGCACACACACACACACACACACACACACATACACACAGAGCACAGAGTGAATGGAATAGGATGGGATCATATCTTTAAAAAAAATGAAATTAAGCGGTGAGAGAGAAATATATTGGGAGGAGAAAGGGAGAAATGAAATGGGGCAAATTATCTCTTATATAAGAGGCAGGCAAAAGACTTTTTAGTGGAGAGAAAAAGAGGGGAGGTGAGAAAAAAACATGAAGTTTACTCTCATCACACTTGACTCAAGGAAGGAATAAAATACACACTCATTTTGGTATGAAAACCTATATTATAATACAGGAAAGTGGGGGAGAAGGGGATAAGCAGGGTGGAGGAGATGATGGAAGGGAGGACAATGGGAGGAGAGAGCAATCTGAAGTCAACACTCTTGGGGAGGGACAGGATCAAAAGAGAGAATAGAAGCAATGGGGGGCAGGATAGGATGGAGGGAAATATAGTTAGTCTTACACAACACAACTATTATGGAAGTCATTTGCAAAA
>CM052677.1:395632-412884 GCA_028533205.1 Lagorchestes hirsutus
GATAAAATCTCAATTGTATGGCAGTGATTGTTAAACATTAAAAAATAAAAAATAAAAAAAAGTAAAAAAAAAAGTGTCTTGTAATTTTGTTCATATAGTCCCTGAATTTGTTTTGGCAGGTAGACTCCCAAATATTGTATAGTGTCTGCCCTAGCTTTAGATGGGATTTCTCTTTCTATCTGTTGCTCTTGGGTTTTGTTACTAATATACAGAAATGCAGAATATTTGCTTGGGTTTATTTTGTCACCTACAACTTTGCCAAAGTTGTTTATTATTTCAAGTAGTTTTCTTACTTCAGTCTCTGGGATTCTCTAGTTATATCATCATATCATCTTCAAAGAGGGATAACTTAGTTTCCTCTTTGCCTATTCTAATTCCTTCAATTTCTTTGTCTTCTCTAATTGCTACAGTTAACACTTCTAATACAAATTGAATTATAATGGTGATAATGGACATCCTTGTTTCACACCTTTCCTGTTCAAAATGCATCTAGCTCATCTCCATTGCACATAATTCTTGCTGAAGGTTTTAGGTAGATAATGCTTATTATTTTATGGAAATTTTCCTTTATTCCTTATGCTTTCCAGGGTTTTTAGTAGGAATGGGTGTTGTATTTTGTCAAAAGTTTTCTCTGCATCTATTGAGATAATCATGCGGTTTCTTGATATGATTTTGTTGTTGATATGATTGATAATGATAATAGCTTTCCTAATGTTGAACCAGCCCTCCATTCTCGGTATGAATCCTACCTGATCATAGCTATTATTCTCGTATTAAGTTGCTGTATTCTTTTTGTTAAAACGTTATTTAAATTTTTTGCATCTATATTCATTAGAGAAATTGTTCTATAATTTTCTCTTTCTGTTTTGTCTCTTCCTGGTTTAGGTGTCAAAAACATATTTGTATCATAAAAAGAACAAGGAAGGATTCCTTCTTATGCAATTTCCCCAAATAGCCTGTATAGTATTTGAATTATTTATTCTTTAAATGTTTGGTAGAATTCACTTGTAAATCCATGAACACTGGAGATTTTTTTCCTGGGAAGTTCATTGATGGCGTGTTCAATTTCTTTTTCTGAGATGGGGTTGTTTAAGTAATCAACTTTCTCTTCTGATGATCTGGAGAACTTATATTTTTTAAAAATACTCATCCATGTCATTTAGATTGTCCAATTTATGGGAATAAATTTGGGCAAAGTAATTTCTAATTATTGTTTCAATTTCCTCCTTCTTGGAGGTGAGTGCACCCTTCTCATTTTTTATTTTGATAATTTTTTTCTTTTTTTAATCAAATTGACCAAAGATTTAACAATTTTATTAGTTCTTTCATGAAATTAACCATTAGTTTTATTTATTAGTTCAAGAGTTTTCTTGTGTTCAATTTTATTATTCTCTCCTTTGGTTTTCAGTACTTCTAATTTGGTATTTTCTTGGTGATTTTCAATTTTTTTTCTAGCTTTTCAGCTGCACGCTCAAGTTATTGATCTCCTCTTTCTCTATTTTATTCATGTATGTATTGAAAGATATAAAATTTCTCCTAAGAATTGCTTTTGCAATATCCCATAAAATTTGAGAGGTTTTCTCACTATTTTCATTCTCTTGAATGTAGTTGTTGTTTGTTTCTATGATTTGTTGTTTAATCCACTCCTTTAGGATTAGATTATTTCGTTTCCGATTAATTTTTGGTTTATCTTTCCAAGATCTTTTATTACATATTGTTTTTATTGAAATACGATCTGAGAAGGAAGCATTGACTATCTCTGCCTTTCTCCACTGGATTATGAGGTTTCTATGCCCTAGACCATGGTCAATTTTTGTATATTTGCCATGTACTGCTGAGAAAAACATATATTTCTTTGTTTTCCCATTCAGTTTTTTCCAGTAATCTATCATATCTATATTATCCAGTGTTTCATTCCTCTCCTTAGTTTCTTTCTTGTTTATTTTCAGGTCAGATTTATCATGTTCAGAGAGGGGGAGGTTGAAGACATCCACTAGTACAGTTTTGCTATCTATTTCTTCCTGCAACTCTCCCAACCTCTCCTCTAAGAATCTGAATGTTATACCACTTGGAGCATACAAGTTTAACAATAACATTGCTTCATTGTTTATCATGCCTTTTAGGAGGATATAGTTTCCCTCCTTATCTCTTTTGATTAGATCTATTTCGGCTTTTGCTTTGTCTGAGATTAGGATTGCTACCCCTGTTTTTCTTACCTCAAGTGAAGCACAATATATTCTGTTCCAACCTTTTACCTTTAATCTGTGTGTATCCCCCCGTTTTAAATGTGTTCCTTGTAAACAACATATTGTTGGATTAAGACTTTTAATCCATTCTGCTATCCATCTCCGTTTTATGGGAGGGTTCATTCCACTCACATTCACAGTTATGATTACAGTCTGCATTTTCCCCTCCATCCTATTTCCCACCATTTGTGCTTTCAGTCCTCCTGTCTCCTTTCCCCTCCTCAATAAATTTTTCACTTTTGACCACCACCTCCGACAGTCTTCCCTTCCTTATTTCAGCCTCCCTCCCTTTTACTCGCCTTTACCCTTACTAATTCTTCCCTCCCTTTTTGCTTCCCCTCCCCTTCCTTTCCCCTTCCCCTCCTACTGCCTATAGACCTACTTATATTTACATACTTAAGTTTATTGTTCCCTCCTTGAACCAAATGAGATAAGAATCCCTCTCAAGCAATGCTCATCACCCTCTCCTCTTTTCCTCTGCTATGATATAATTTTGTACATCTTCCTGTGATGTAATTTACCATTTTCTGCTTCCTCTTTTTCACATCTTCTGTTTCAATCTGCCACATGCTTAAATCATATTTTTATCATCACATCATTTACTTTATGCCCTTTCCCTATATCTATGTATATCCCCTTCATGTTTCATAATAGGTGAACAATTCTCAAGACTGATAAGTATCATGTTCCCTAATAGGGAGGTAAATCGTTTGCCCAAATTGAGTAACAAGTTTTTCTTTTCCCCTGTTTACCATTTTGTGCCTGTCTTGAGACCGGCATTTGCAGGTCAAATTTTCTATTGAGTTCTGGCCTATTTATTAGGAAGGTCTGGAAATCCCTTATTGCGTTGAATGTTCATCTCCTTGCCTGAAATGTTATGCTGACCTTTGCTAGATAATTGATTCTTGGTTGTACTCCCAGCTCCTTTGCCTTGCAAAATATCATATTCCAATTCCTTTGATCTTTTAATGTAAAAGCTACAAGGTCCTGTGTGATACTGACTGCAGCTCTTTTATGTCTGAATGGCTTATTTCTGGCTCCCTGTAGCATTTTCTGCTTCACTTGATAGTTCTCAATTTTGGCAATAATATTTCTTGGTGTTTTTAGTTTGGGATACTTTTCGAGAGGTGAACGGTGGATTCTTTCAATAACTGTTGTGCCCTCTTGTTCTAGCACTTCTGGGCACTTTTCCTTGATGATTTCTTGGAAGATATTGTCCAGACTCTTTTTTTCATCATGGCTTTCTGGTAGGCCAATAATTCTCAAATTTTCTTTCCTGGATCTATCATCCAGATCAGTTGTTTTTCCAATTAGATATTTTGCATTTTCTTCTATCTTTTCATTCTTTAGATATTCTTTCTTTGGTTTTTGATGTCACATAGAGTCATTAGATTCTATTTTCACAATTCTAATTTTCATCCAATTGTTTTCTTCAGTTAATTTTGCTTTTCCTTTTCCATCTGTCCAATTATTGCTTTTAAGGAACTTTTTTTCTCCAGTTAGTTTTTGGGCTCCCGTTCCTATTTGTTCAGATTTTTGAGTCAGGTTGTGTGCTTCCTTTTTCATTTGTCCAGTTTTCCCAGTTAGGTTTTGTGCTTCCTTTTTAAAGAGCTGTTCTCTTCATATAATTGTTTTTTTCATACTTTTAAAATCATTGACCAATATTTCTTCTATTTCCTTCTTCAGTTGTTCCAGGAGAGTTCTTTGTGTACATGACCAGTTTGTATTCCCTTCTGAAGTTTCAGATGTGCATACAGTCTTACCACTCACCTCTTTGGTATTTGTGTGTTGGTCCTGGACCCCACAGAAAAATTCTACGTTTTCTTTCTTCTTGCTTTGCTTCTTCTTACTCCTGATAGTAGTGCTTTGTTTATTGTGGCCTCTGGTTCTTTCAGCTAGAAACTGGAGAGTTGGTGTCGAGCTGACTGATGTGAAAAAGCAAAGGGCAGGTGCTTGTTTTCTTTCTGTTTTGTGTTTCCCTGGACCAGTCCTAGGGCTAGCTTGTTAAGTATTGGGGAGGGGTGGTCTGGTCATGGGAGATCTCCTTTGTTGCAAAGGCAAGCTCAGGAGTTGGTGATCCTGGGGTACCCTTTGTTTTCCCATTTCCCCTGAGGCAAATCTGGTCTGTCAGTGTTGGTGATCGTGGCGCTCCATCTCCCTGGGGCTCCTGTCCTTCTGGTTCACCTCTGCCACAGTAAAAGGAATCCCCCTTAGCTATTTTGCTAGCCTCAGGTGCTACACGTCTGTTTGCCCCTTCTGCTGATCCCATTAATCCAGAATTTTTCTGGGTAAATATTTTATGGTTCTTTCAAGGTCAACAAGGGGAGGGGGAGAGAGCATTTACCAATCACTCTGCCATTTTGGCCCCCAGAAGTTCAAGTAAATGACTTACAGACTGCTGCTCAGCCACTGTAACTCACTTGGCTTCACTGGTCTCCAGACCTGTGCTGCCACTCCACTGTGCTGTACTGCCACTGGCTCAGGCTGCCCTGGGGTTTTCCTGCTCAGCTGTGCTGCAGCAGGAGGCACTGAACTGTGTGCTGTGGGCTCACCCCCGTGGAAGAGATCCTTCTTGTCGACCTTCCAGTCTGTTCTGGTCTGTGAATCTGGAACAGTCTGTCTCCTATTGCATTCTGCATCTCTAAAATTTGGTCAGGTTCTCTTTTTACAGGTATCTGAAGGAGTTTGTATAAGAACTTAGGTGAGTAGTTGCTCTCACTCCATCATCTTGGCTCCTCCCACCTTCTGAAAGTGAAATTTTCTATTCAGCTCTGGTCTTTTCCTCAAGAATGCTTGAAAGTCCTCTTTTTCATTGAATGACCACTTTTCCCCAGAACTATTATACTCACTTTTGCTGGAGAGGTGATTCTTGATTTTCATCCTAGTTCCTTTGACTTTTGGAATTTCAGATTCCAATCCCCTCAATCCCTTAGGGTAGAAGCTGCTAGATCTTATGTTATCCTGATTGTATATCCACAATACTCAAATTGTTTTTTTCTATGTGCTTGCAATATTTTCTCCTTGATCTGGGAACTCTGGAATTTGGCTGTATTATTCTTAAGAGTTTCTCTTTTTGGATCTCTTTCAGGAAGCGATCGGTGCATTCTTTCAATATTTTTTTTTTGCCCTCTGGCTCCAGAACCTCAGAAAGATGATGTCTACTCTCTTTTTTTCATCATAACTTTCAGGGAGTCCCATAATTTTAAAATTTTGTCTCCTTGATCTATTTTCCAAGTCAATTGTTTTTTTTTCTTTCCAATGACATATTTCACATTATCTCACACTTTTTCATTCTGTTGCTTTGTTTTGTAATTTCTTTGTTTCTCATAAGATCATTAGCTTCAACCTGCTCCATTCTAACTTTTAAAGAACTATTTTCTTCAGTGAGCTTTTGAACCTCCTTTTCGATTTGTCTAGTTCTGCTTTTTAAAGCACTCTCATCCTCATTGACTTTTTGTATCTCTTTTGTCAATTGAGTTAGCCTATTCTTAAAGATGTTATTTTCTTCAGCATTTTTTCAGTCTCCTTTAGCAAGCTGTTGAATCACTTTTCGTGATTTTCTTACATTGCTCTCATTTTTCTTCCCAATTTTTTTCTCTACCTCTCTTTCATTATTTCAAAATCCTTTTTGAGCTCTTCCATGGGCTGAGACTATTGGATATTTATTTTAAGGTCTCTGATGGTAAGTATTGTTCTTCCTCACCTGACAGAATGGAAAAAAATACCTGTTCACCAAGAAATAACCTTCTGTAGTCTTACTTTTTCCCTTTCTTGGGTGTTTTCCCAGACAGTTATTTTATTTTTGAGTCCTTTGTCAAGAGGGATTTATACTCTGATGACCTACAAGTTCTCAGTTCCTCCAAGGTGGAGCACTCAAGAAAGTGGAGTACCCAAGAAAGTGATGTTTCCTCCTCTCCTGGCCTATGTTGTGGTCTGGGAGCTACCAAAACTTTTCTTCATGGAATCTGCAAGTAGAATTTCCTTTCCAGAGCCTCCACCATCTCTACCGTGCCAGCCAGCACTCTTTCTCATTTCCTGAACCCACTCAGGACTGAGACCCTGATCAGAGGCTCCATTCCCCCAGGAGCTTTAGGCTGAGGGCTCCATAAATGAACGCTGCTGCTGCTGCCCCTGCAGCTCCATCATTGCTGTCTGGGACTGGGGCCAGGGAAGGACCATGCTCCCTTCTTACTCAGGAGAAATGTTTTTTCACTGACCTTTGATTTATTTTTGGCATTTGTGGATAGAGGTATCTGAGAATAGCTGCTGCTGCTGAACATTGCACCAAGGCCTATTCTGGTCCTTTTCCTGCTGGTCCCTCGCAGCCGGGGCTGGGCTGGGATCCATTGTCTGTGCTCTGCTCAATGTTATGTGTGATAGACCTTTCCTGTCAGCCTTCCAGGCCACCTTGGCCTTTCAGATCACCCTGGGCTGGTAATCTTCTCCACTATGTTGTTCTGTGGCTTCTGCTGCTCTAGAATTTGTTGAGAGTCTTTCTTCACAGGTATTTTATGGGGTGTGGGAGAAGAGCTAAAATATGTGCGTCTTTCTCCTCCACCATTTTGGCTCCACACCCAGGAACAACCTAAAACATTTTCAAATGATTCATGATGCAAAATGCCATCTATATCGGCCTCTAGGCTGAACAAATAAGCAACACCTAAGCACCTGGACATGTTGCCTCTAGGCCCCAGGTTACCCATTCCCTCAGGAGAGCTTCTATAGTACCAATCACTAATTTAATTGGTTACAAAACAAACATGGTGGAAGTTCATTTTTTCCTAAGTCACATAAGAAATTAAAAAGAAAGATGGGATTTGATAACTAACATTTGCTTCATTATGCCACAGAAGTTTTCTTCCATCACTTTATTACCTTTTTTACTCTTTAAGAGATGAAATAAAGTCCCCAAGTTTTTTTTTACTATTTGAAATAATGATAAAACCAAAGCAAATGACATTTTCAAATATTCCATATTGAAATTAATAACATTTTCAAAGTCATATAATACAATGAACTTCAAGGTAAATGAAAATTGCATTGAAATTTGATTATCAAAATATTGTTAAAATCCATGGACCTCAGTTTATTGCCTCACTTATTTTCATATATCAATTTCAATTCTGCCAGTTTGGATCAAACAACCTTGAAAAAATAGAAAAATAATATTCTTGAGCATATTATTTATCACCCCAAGTCACTCTGGTGCTCAATAGTTTCTTCATGGCATTTTTTACTTCTGTCTTCCTGAGAGTATAGATCAAAGGATTGAGGAAGGGAACTATAATGGTATAAAATACAGATACCAACTTATCAAGAGGGAAGGTGGTTGGGGGATGAGTGTATATGAATATGCGGGGACCAAAGAATATGATGACCACAAAGATGTGAGAGCTGCAGGTGGAGAGGGTTTTGCGTTTCCCCTCTGCACTATGATTTCTCACGGAGTGCAGTACCATTGTGTAGGATATCATCAGCAAAACAAAGCTTATTGATCATATTGCTCCACTATTGGAGACAACTAAAAGATTTGATACATATGTGTCCATGCATCCCAGTTTCAACAAAGGTTGTAAGTCACAGAAACAGTGATCAATCACATTTGGACCACAGTAGGGCACATTCAAGATAGGGATTTTTTGAGCAAGAGATTGTAGAAATGACCCTATCCATGCCAATAGAATCAGTATCTCACACACCCTGCAATCCATGATGACTAAATAGTGTAAAGGTTTACAGATGGCCACAAATAGGTCGTAGGCCATTAAAACGAAGAAAAATACCCAGCTGAAGAAATGCATGGCAAATAGCTGCATGTATGTGTGTGTGTGTGTGTGTGTGTGTGTGTGTGTGTGTGTGTGTGTATGATGTATTACTATTATTAGAACAAAAGAATAGTGATGAGAATGTGGTAACTGGATACTGGCAGAAGATCTGGGTAAATGAACTCAGGGACAATTACAGGCGGTTAGGGACAAAGAAGAAAACAGGAATGAAAATGAAAAGAGAAATAGATCATAGGACAATATTCAAGTCTCCTTATGTTTTTTACCCATCAACCAAGATAGGAGTACTGATAGAATTACCTGATCCGGAATTCACCGTTGAACACTAGGCAATTTTATCCAAGTTCTTCATTTTAAGTATGAGGAAACAGCCCTAGAAAAACTAAGTGGATCCCTCAAGGCCATACAGGTGTCAGAGGTAAAGAGCTTGAATTGATCTTGTTTCCTATGATTGCAAATCTATTACTCTTTGAACAACACTACATCTTGGTTATCAGATAGTCTTTAGCACATAATTGTGTCCCATTTATTGATTACATGTCCTTAAGTGCTAAAACAAAGAAGGTAAAACATGAATGAAAGCTCTAAAATTTACAGAAACCATTGAAGAATCACTCACCTTTCTTTATTTTTCCTAACTGGAACCTGAAGACCTCTTACTGATTTTACAGCTGTGTATTCTGAAGTGTGGGGGAGGCTTCTACAAATGCAACATTTACAACCTGGGTTTAATTTCACTTGATCCTTCTGGATGATCCAGAAAGCCATGAAGGTCAATGGAGAGAGTGAACTAGAAACAAATTATTCACAAATTAAGATGGGAAAAAATATATCAAGAAGTTCATAAACCTTAAATTGACTATTAAACTATTGACTAATAAACTATTTATTACCATATGGATTTCATTTGCCTTCTATTCTCACCTTTCCAATTCTTTCCTCCTTAGATGGGAATTCACTTACAAACTTCATCTTCCATCCTCAGCCTTTGGAAGATACGATGAATTCAATAAACACTTATTAAGATCCCAACATGTTCTAGGCACCAAGCAAATACCATCACATCTAAACGAAATTGCTGTAAGATGAGATAAAACTGCACGATGATGTGGTGGTAAGAGATCTGCCTGTGGATACAGTTCTGTTACATGCCAGTGTGAGCTTAGAAAGCCAAGTCATGTAGTGCCTTAATTCCAGATCAAATTTTTTAATATTATAAATTACAGAAAGTTGATCTGGAGTGCAGTAGATAATCTCCTCTAAAGTATTCGCTATTCTAACAACATCCCAACCCCAACCCATCTCTTCTCTCAAAAAGAAAAAAAATTTAAAGAAAAGTGACCATTTTTTTTAAGAAATTGGAAATTTGTGATGTTCTTGGACTACCATCCAATTACACTTCTTTCCTGAAGACCCAGAAGTGATATGATATGAGGTATTTACCTTTGTCAGAATAAATGGGATATTGTTTAAATTTCTTAAAGAACATTTTCCCCCTTTTCTGTCACACTAAAGTTCAGAGCTCTACTTTCCCTGACCTGTACTCTGATTCACTGATAGCAATTAAAGGACAAAATCTTAGTCACACAGATACTTAAAGAAACTGCATTGAAGTACAGAAATTTAGAGAACTGACTCCATCACCAGGGAAATGAGGACACCCTCTGTGGGATAGGTGGCACCTTCAGCTCATTTGACTTTGATCAGTGAGGGAGCAAATTTCCCTGGCCAATTAGTGTCAGGCTTTTTCTGAATTATCAGAAAGTGAATTGTATAGTCAATATATTGTTTTCTTCAGTCTATGAAAGTTCAAAATAACTTCATTTATGCTATTGTTTCTGAGATAAATTTCTCATTATGAATATCCCGGAAGGTTTTTTCTGAATAACCCAAAGAGATTCAGAAGTACAGTTCAAAGGATTTTACGTAATTCAAAATTTAAAAACATTTATTAAAAACATAGAATGCCAGGCAATGTATTACACCCTAGGAAACAAAAACAAAAACAAACAAAAAAACCCCAACCTCTCTCTTTTTACCTGAGATATAAAGCATACACACACACACACACACACACACACACACACACAACATGCGCGCGCGCCCGCACACACACATATATGTATATATATATGCATACACACATATATAATATAGGTGTGTCTGCGCACATACGTACATATACACATATATACATATATACATAGAGATAGATAGATAGAAGTAGATAGATAGAGAGATATGAAGAAGATAAATGGTAGGAAGAAAGATAGCGCGTTGACTACGCAATTCATTTACCTGGGAATTCTGTCAAAGCCTGGCAGTCAGGCAAACTGGAATTAATGGGCTAGGGTAGTTTGCTCCCTCACTGACAAAAGTCAAATGAGCTAAAGGCTCCAACTATCTTTCTCTGTTCTCCATAAATCTGACAAACACACTATTCCTTGCTTTCTTAATTTGATGATAGTATAAATCTTTACACCTAGAGCATGTATGCATTTGGACTTTGCTCTTGTGCACAGTGTCAGGCATTGATCTATGCCCAGTTATTGCCCCAGTGTTATCCAGTATTCCCAGGAGTTCTTATCACAGAAGCTGGGGTCCTTGGGTTTTTCAAACAATAGATTGCTATATTAATTGACTACTGTGTCATGAGTACCTAACCTATTGCACTGGTCTATCCCTCTATTTCTTAGCCAGTACCAAGTGTTTTTGAAGATTGATGCATTATAATATAATTTGACATCTGGTAGGGCTAAGTCACCTTCACTAGCATTTCTTTGCAATAATTCCCTTCATATTCTGAACATTTTGTCCTTCCAGATGAATTTTGATATTATTTTTTTCTATGTCTAGAAAATAATTATCTGATGGTTTTATTGGAATGTCACTTATTAAGTAAAATAATTTAGGTAGGACTTTAACTTTTATTATATTATCTCGGCCTATCCATGAACAACTGACGTTTTTCCACTTACTGAGATATGACTTCATTCATGCGAAAAGTGTTTTATAATTGTGTTCAGCTGGTCTCTGGCTTTGTTTTGGCTGATAGACTCCCAGATATTTGGTAGTGTCTACAGGAGCTTTAAAATGGTATTTCTCTATTTCTCGCTTTTGTGCTATGTTGGTAACATATAGAAAGGCAGATGATTTATGTGGGTTTACTTTGTAACCTGCGCCTTTGCCAAAGATGTTTATTATTTTTTCTATTTTATTATTTGGGATTCTCTAAGTACATCATCATATCATCTGCAAAGAGAGATAAGTAAATCTCTTCTTTGCTTATTCTAATTCCTTCAATTCCTTTTTCTTCTCTCATTGCTAAAGCTAACATTTCCAGTATCATATTGAATGACAGCGGTGATAATGGACATCTTTGTTTCACCCCTTATCTTACTGGAAATGCATCTAGCTTGTCTCAATTGCATATAATGATTGCTAATGTACTTAGGAAGATACTTTATAGAAGGCTCAATTTTTTTTTACTATCTTTTCAATAGAAATGGGTATTGTATTTTCTCGAAAAAATTTTCTGCGTCTTTTTATGCCTCACTTAACACTTGTGTTTGCAGACCAAATTTTCTATTGAACTCTGGCATTTTCATCAGGAAGTTCATTATTTCAATTTCTTTTTTTTTATTTTTTATTTTTCAGTATTTACTTCCACAATTTGAGTTGCAAATTTCTCCCCATCTCGTCCCTATGTCCACCCGAAGTCACCGTGCTTTCTGATTATCCCTTCTCTCAATCTGCCCTCCCTTCTTTCACACTCCTCCCTTCCCTTATCCCCATCTACATTCTTGTCTTGTAGGGAAATATAGGTTTCTCTACCCCTTTAATTCTTATGTCTTATTTCCAAGTTGCATGCAAAAACAATTCTCAATATTCATTCCTCAATATTCATTTTAGTTCCAGCTTCTCTCTCTTCCTCCTCCACTCATCCCCACTGGGAAGGCAAGCAATTCAGTATAAGCTATACCTGTGTAGTTATGCAAAAGACTTCCATAACAGTCATGTTGTGAAAGACTAACTATATTTCCCTCCATCTTATCCTGCCCCCTATTTACTCTATTCTCTCTTTTGACCTTGTCCCTCCCCAAAAGTGTTTACTTCTAAGTAGTCCCTTCACTCATTTGCCATTCATTCTATCATCCTCCTCACAACCTACTTATCCTCTTCTCCCCTACTTTCCAGGAGTGTAAGATAGATTTTCATACCAAATTGAGTGTAAATGTTATTCCCTCCTTAATTTAAATGTGATGTAAGCTTCCCTATTTCCCTTTCATTTCTCACTTTCTCCCCTCCATTGAAAAAGCTCCTTCTTGCCTCTTTTATGAGAAATATTTTTCCCAATTCCATTTCTCCCTTTCTCCTCCCAATACATTTGTCTCTCACCCCTTAATTTTATTCTTTAGGTATCATCCCTGCTTATGCATCTCACCCTGTGATTTCTATCTGTACGTATATAATCCCTCCAACTACCCAAACACTGAGAAAAGTCTCAGGAGTTACAAATATTGACTTATTTGAACTTCCAGGAGCCAATATAGCCCAATGATTGGTAAATGCTTTCTCCTCCTCCCCTTTTTGACCTTGAAAGGACCATAAAGTATTTTCCCAGAAAAATCCTGGAATGGTGAGATCAGTAGAATGGGCAAACAGTATCTTAGCAATTGAGGTTAGGAAAATCACTAAGGAAGATCCCTCCTCCTGTGGCTGAAGGGGAAAAGTACAGGACCAAGCTGTCCCAGACAGCCCCATCTCAGCAAACCATGAGGATATTTGGAGCCCCAGGGGTGTGGAGCTCAGAGACCACCAACACCAGCTCCCAAGGGCATCGAGAAGACACTTTGACAGCCAGGATCACCAACCACTGAATTTGCCTATGCTCTAGTTCATTAGAGGAGACCTCCTGTGGCCAGACCACCACTTGCCCACACTTACCAGGCTATCTCCAGGGTAAATCCGGGGAAGCACAAAAAAACTTCACCTGGATTGTGCTTTCTTACAACAGCCAGTTCAGCACAAGTTAAGCTGCAGCACTTTAGCTTCTAGCTGAAAGAACTGGAGGCCACAACACACAAAACCTCAAGTTTAATACACAAGAACAGTGGGACAGAATCCCTCATTCCACAGATCCAGAATTCTACTTGAAAAGCCAGGAAAAAGTTGATTATCATCATCATGTATAAGAAGCAAAGCAGGAAAGAAAAGATCATAGCATATTTCTATGGGGACAACGACCAAAACAGGAATACCAAAGAAGTCAGCATTGAGACTGGACTCCCATCTAAAACTTCAGAAGGGAGTATGCACTGGCTGCAAGCAAAAAGAGAGTTGTTGGAAGAGTTAATGAAGGATTTTCAAAGCCAGATTAGTGAAATAGAATAAAAAATGGCCAATGGTTTCAAAAGTATGAAAAAAGAATTCACTGAAGAGAACAGCTCCTGAAGAAAGAAAATTGGACAAATGGAAAAGGAAGCACCCTAACTGGGAAAATTGCACAAATGAAAAAGGAAGAACTAAAAACCAATTGGAGAATATAACTCCTTAAAAGGAATAATGGGACAGATGGAAAAGGACATAGAGAAATTAACTGAAGAAAGCAATTTGATAAAAATTACAATTGGACAAATGGAAGCTAATGACTTCATAAGTCATCAAGAATAAGTCAAACAAAATCTAAAGAATGAAAAGATAGAAGAAAATGTTAAATATTTAATTTGAAAAACAACTGACCTGGAAAATAGATACAGGAGGGAAAATTTAAGAATTATTGGCCTTCCAGAAATCTATGATGAAAAAAGAACCTGGACAACATCTACCAAGAAATCATCAAGAAAAAATGTACAGAAGTCCTAGACCCAGAGGGTGAAATAGCCATCAAAAGAATCGAACATTTACCTCCCTAAAGGGATCCCAAACTAAAAACACCAAGGAATATCGTTGCCAAATTCCAGAACTATCTGGTGAAGGAGAAAATATTACAGGCAGTCAGAAAGAAACCATTCGGTTATCAAGGAACTACAGTCAGAATCACACAGGAACTTGCAGCTACTACATTAAAAGATCGAAGGAATTGGAATATGATATTCCATTAGGCAAAGGAGCTGGGACTACAACCAAGAATCAATTATTCAGCAAATCTGAGGAAAACATTTCAGGCACCTAGATGGAGATCAAATGAAATAAGGGATTTTCCAGACCTTTGTGATTAAAAGGTCAGAAGTCAACAGGAAATTTGATCTTCAAATGCAAGTCCAAAGAGGGGCATAAGAAGGCAAGCAGGGGACAAAAAAACAACTTGTTACTCAGTTTGGGAAACTATTTTTGTACCTATAAGGGAAGATGATACCTGTTAATTCTGAGAATTGTATATTTATCATGTAATATAAAAGGGATATACATAGATAAAGGGAGGGGGTATAAAGTAAATGATGTGATGATAAAATGTGATTTAAGGCTGTAAAGGAATTATAAGAGGAGATATGAAAAGAAGGAGGCAGAAAATGGTAAATTACATCACAGGAAGTGTCACGAAATTATAATATGGCAGAATGAAAGAGGGGAGAGAGATAAGTGTTGTGTGATATTTACTCTCATCTGATTTGGTCCAAGGAGTGAAAAAACAAACTTAATTATAAATGTAAATCTAACTCTTTTTTATAGGCAATAGGAAGGGAAGGAGGAAAGAAACGGGAGGGGAGGTTAAAACGGAGGGAAGAAGGAGTTTTACCTTTGTAAAGAGGAGTAAAAGGCTGAGCGTGTGAAAAAGGAAGGGAAGACCGCATGAGGTGGTGGTCAAAAATTAAAACTGTATTGTGGAGGGGAAGTCAGAAGGGACAACTAAAAGCACAAATTAGGAGAAAGAGGATGGAGGGAAAGATGCAGATGGTAGTCATAACTGTGAATGTGAATGAGATGAATTCTCCAATAAAATGGAGACAGATAGAAAATTGGATTAAAAACCATAATCCAACAATATTGTGTTTGCAAGATACACATTTGAAATGGGGGAATACACCCAGGTTAAATGTAAAAGGTAGGAACAGAATATATTGTGCTTCATCTGATGTAAAAAAATTAGGGACCACAATCCTAATCTCAGACAAACAAAAGCAAAAATACATCTAATCAAAAGAGATTAGGAAGGAAACTACATCCTGCTAAAAGGCACCATAGACAATGAAGAATTATCATTACTAAATGTATATGCTCCAAGTGGCATAGTATCAAAATACTTAGAGGAGAAGTTAAGGGAGGTACAGGAAACAATAGACAGCAAAACTATACTTGTGGGGGAATCTCAATCTCCCCCTCTGTGAACTTGATAAATCTCTGAGGTTGATAAATCTAACCTCAAAATACACAAGAAAGAAGTTAAGAAGGTGAATAAAACTCTTGGTGAATTAGTTATAATAGATCTCTGGAGAAAACTGAATGGAGATAGAAAGGAATATAAATTTTTCTCAGTGCTACATGGCACATGTAGAAAAATTAGCCATGTCCTAGAGCGTAAAACTTCACAGTCCAGTGCAGAAAGACAGGGATAGTGAATGCATCCTACTTAGATCATAAAGTAAATTGAAATTACATGTAATAAAAGACCATGGAAAGATAGACTAAAATTTATTTGGAAAATAAACAATCTAATATTAAATAACTAGTGGGTTAAACAATAAAATCATAGAAACAATAAACAACTTCATTCAAGAAAACGACAATAATGAAACAACCTACCAAATTTTACGTGATACTGCAAAAGCAGTTTTTTGGACAAGTTTTATGTCTTTGAATGCGTACATAAAAATATATATATATATACAAAGAGGAGATGAATGAATTGGGCATGCAGCTGAAAAAGTTCGAAAAAGAAAAAATTGAAAATCCCCAAGAAAATACCAAATTAGAAATAGTGAAAACTAAAGGAGAGATTCATAAAATTGAAGTTAAGAAAACTATTGAAAAGAGTTGATGCTATGAAAAAAGCAATAAAACTGATAAACCGTTGGACAATTTGATTAAACAAGAGAAAGAGGAAAACAAAATTATCAGTACTAAAAATGAAAAGCGTGAACTCACCCTCAATGAGGAGAAAATTAAAGCAACTAAAATTACTTTACCCAACAACTGTAGGCTCATAAATTTGACAACCTAAAGGAGATATATAATTATTTTATGAAATATACCTAAATAAGGAAGAGTCAAAACAGAAAGAAGTTATAGACGAATTTCTCTAGTGAATATAGAAGTAAAAATTTTAAATGAGATTTAAGCAAAAAAAAAAAATACAGCAACTTATCATGAGAATACTACATTTTTTTGTCAGGTAGGATTTATTCCAGCAATGAATGGCTGCTTCAATATTAGGAAAACTATTATCATTATTGATCATATCAACAACAGAACTAACAGAAATCACATGATCATCTCAATAAATGCAGAAAAAACTTTCCACAAAATACAACACACTTTCCTATTGAAAACTGTGGGGAGCATAGGAATAAAAGGAACTTTTCATAAAATAATAAGAAGTATCTACTTAAACCTTCAGCAATCATTATATGCAATGGGGATAAGCTGGATGCATTTCCAATATACTTAAGGGTGAAACAAGGATGTCGATTATCACCACTATTATTCAATGTGGTACTAGAAATGTTAGCGGTAGGGCTTGGGAACTGGAGGCCATGTGGCTGTGGAGAGTTATCTGCTTAAGATTCTGGGAACAAAAATCACTCTCTGTGTCCGGACCAGTACACGCTTCATTTTGCCACCTTGGAAGAAATAAGATCTCACAGATTCCCAGAGTATGCCCTACTCTGGGCAAAGGACTCAAAAGTCAAGTAACTGGTTGGAAAAATGCCCAAAAAAGGAGAAAAAATAAGACTATAGAAGGTTACTTTCTTGGTGAACAGACATCTCCTCCCAGCTTTTTTTTATGAGGAAGAACAATGCCTACCATCAGGGAAACACATAGAAGTCAAGGCTTCTGTATCCCAAACACCCAAAATAAATATTCAATAGGCTCAGGCCATGGAAGAACTCAAAAACGATTTTGAAAATCAAGTTAGAGAGGTGGAGGAAAAACTGGGAAGAAAAATGAGAGAGATGCAAGAAAAACAGGTGAGATGCAAGAAAAACAGGTGAACACCTTGTTACAGGAGACCCAAAGAAATGCTGAAGAAAATAACACCTTGAAAAATAGGCTAACTCA
>CM052677.1:412984-432871 GCA_028533205.1 Lagorchestes hirsutus
AAAAAATGGAAGATAATGTGAAATATCTCATTGGAAAAACAACTGGCCTGGAAAATAGATCCAAGAGAGACAATTTAAAAATTATAGGATTATCTGAAATCCATGATCCAAAAAAGAGCCTAGACATTATCTTTCATGAAATTATCAAGGAAAACTTCCCTGAGATTCTAGAACAAGAGGGCAAAATAAGTATTCAGGGAATCCACCAATCACTGCCTGAAAGAGATCCAAAAACAGAAACTCCTAGGAACATTGTGGTCAAATTCCAGAGTTTCCTGGTCAAGGAGAAAATATTGCAAGCAGCTAGAAAGAAACAATTCAAGTATTGTGGAAATACAGCCAGGATAACACAAAATCTAGTAGCTTCTACATTAAGGGACTGAAGGGCAGGGAATATGATATTCCAGAAGTCAAAAGAACTAGGACTAAAACCAAGAATCACCTACCCAGCAAAACTGAGTATAATACTTCATGGGAAAAAATGGTCTTTCAATGAAACAGAGGACTTTCAAGCATTCTTGATGAAAATACCAGAGCTGAAAAGAAAATTTGACCTTTACACACAAGAATGAAGAGAAGCGTGAAAAGGAATAGAGTTTCCTCAACTGTGGGCATTCTGTCACATGCTCCATCATCTGTTCCTTATCTTTGCCCCAGTTTCTGAACTTGCAAGATTTAGAAGAGAACAGGAAGGAATCAATGAAGGAAAAAGTTGAAGGAAGGTTATAAGAGACATCAGCATCTTCATTGCATCCAATTTAAACAAGAGGTCTGTACCTAAAGTTGTAGGTTCAGCAAAACTACAGCTTGGCATTCATTTCTTTTTTACTTGTATAGTTTGTTTTTATATCATCTTCCCAAATCATCTAAGATATCCTTCAACCAACCTTTATAACAAAAAAATTTTAAAGAAAGAAAAAACAGTTCAACAAAATAAACAATCCTACAACCAAGGATGACAATCTATGCAGTGTTTCATAGACAAGAGAAGGAAGTGGATGCTCTCATCTAGACTTCAGGGTCAAGCGAAAACTTATAATTTCACAGCATTCACTGTCAATTTTGTTGTTAGTCTTTCCATGAACATCACATATATTGTTTTCCTTGTTCCTTTTTCTTCAGTTCAATTAGGTTTTCCTGTGTTTCCCTATGTTCTTCATATATATAATTAGTTATAGTAAAGTAATTCCATTATTTCCATGTACCACAAATTGTTTAGGCATTCCCTGATCTATCAATATCACTTCTGTTCCTCTCAATCTCAAAAATTATTGCTACATATTGTTGTTTTTCAGTCATTTCAGTCATATCCAACTCTTTGCGAACTCATCTGGCGTTTTCTTGGCAAAGATGTTAGAGTAGTTTGTCATTTTCTTCTCTAGTTGATTTTACAGATGAGGAAACTGAGGCAAACAGAGAGAAGTGACTTGCCCAGGATCACACAGTTCATAAGTGTCTGAGGCCAGATTTGAACTCAGGAATACAATACAAGGTCTGGTGCTCCAAACACTGTGCCACATACATGCCCTTACATTGTTATATGTATGTTGACATATAAATGTAGTAGAATGGGAAGGCATGGGCAGGACATTGGCATGATACTTGGGCCAGGACAGCCAAAACCCATTGGGATCTAACATTCCTATTACTCTCCTGAGATACCAGAGAAGGCCCTGAAGATCCAGCAATCTGAATTTCCAAGATCCAAGACAGCCTAGCCAGAAAGGCAGAAGGGGACAGAGCCTGGCTCTGCTATGAAGCCCTGGTCTAGGAACTAAAACAGAACTGATAAATATAAAAATGATTCCAAATCTAGAAAATCCCTCCAAAAGGAGAGAATCATTCTGTAAAGATAGCAAGCAGAGATTAAAAGGGGACAAATGAATTTTCCACAAATACTACATGAATATCTAGATGAATGGAATAGATTGTTACTTGTTGCTGTTTTTCTATAGAGTGAGGTAAAGGTTCAGCGAAAACACAGCTGGTAATAAATTATTCTTGCCTATCTGGATCCCCACAACTCCTTCCCCTAGGTGCCTTTTTACTCTAACTTAGTCTCTAACTTCCAACCTTATCAGAAGCCATTTGATTCACCCATATGTCTGCACTAAATGGGTGAATGCACCTATATGTCCCCTGAAGTCAATTCTCAAAATCAAATCTTTAAGTCAATTCTGACACCAATGTATGTTGTTATTATAATTACAAATATTTCAAGGGCATACCAAAATCTCAAGGTAGCCTCAGCACTTCCATCTCTACGCCACACCCCTAATATTGGGCAGGGCCATTTCAACCCAGAGTATTAACAACTATGGCACTTGTGACCCAGAGTGAACTGAATCCTCCATATCAAGATACCCAAATGTCTAAGTTAGAACCTTCCCCTAACTCCTCTATGGAAAAATCGCAGCAAGTAACAAGTGAATTCGTGGAATGGATTTATCAGGTTTATTTTTCTCTGACCAAAAAGGGCTTTCTACTTATGTGATAGAAAACTCCACGTCCACAAATATTCTCCGTCAATGTGGGGATTTTTTTTATTTAAAAATGCCTATTTGTTAGAAGACTTGATCTTTATGTTTTCTTTTTTCCAAGGAGGAGACAGAGGGATGAGAGATTGAGAGGAGACAGGGAGAGGGTGGCAAGAAACAGGAATGAGTTCACCAAGCAATGTTTTCTTAAAAATTCAGAGAACAGAAGTAAAGGCATAAAGAAACACAGACAACCAAGACAGCTTTGCAAGCTACAGGTTGAATTTATTATATATTTAAAAAGAAAATTAAGCTGTAGATAACAAATCTGCATTTCACATAGTGTTCTACTCTGTTCTGTCTATGGAAATACCTATTTTATTCATTTTTGGCTAAATTCAGAATAAAAATAAAAATTAAAAAAAAAGAAACGAAATGTTAGCTGTAGCAACAAGAAAAGAAAAAGAAATTGATGGAAATAGAATAGGCAAAGAAGAAACTAAGTTATCACTCTCTGCAGATGATATGAACATATACTCAGCGAATCACAGAGAATCAAGTGAAAAAGTAATTGAAATAATAAACAACTTTGGCAAAGTTCCAGGTTACAAAATAAACCCGAGCCAGTCTTCTGCTTTTCTACATATTACTAAGAAAGCAAGAGATACAATGTGAAATCCCATTTAAAGCTAGAGTAGACACTATAAAATATTTGGGAGTCTAACTGCCAAAACAAATCCAACTACTAAATGAGCATAATTACGCAATACTTTTTACACAAATAAAATCAGATCTAAGTAAGTGGAAAAATATCAGTTGCTCATGAGTAGGCTGAGCTAATATAATAAAAATGAAAATTTTACCTAAATTAATTTTCTTTTTCAGTGCCATGCCAATCGAACTATCAGATATCTATTTTCTAGAGCTACAACAAAATAATATAAAAATTTATCTGGAAGAACAAAAATTCCAGCATATGAAGGGAACTAATGAAAATAAATGCTACTGAAGGTGGCCTAGGTGTACCTGATCTGAAATTGTATTATAAAGTAGCAATTATTAAAATCACTTGGTGCTGGTTAAGAAACAGAAGGGTAGTCCAGTGTAATAGTTTAGGTACTCAAGACACAGCAGTTAATGAATATAGTAATCTACTGCTTGATAAAGCCAAGGACCCCAGCTTCTAGGATAAGAACTTACTGTTCAACAAAAATTGCTGGGAAATATGGATAACAGTATGGTGGAAACTAGTAGACCAATATTTGACAGCACACACACAAATAAAGTCCATGTGGGTACATGATCTATGTATACATATTGACACTACAAAAAATTAGTGGAACAAGGAATGATGTACTTATCAGATATATGGAGAAGGGAAGGATTTCTGACTGAACAAGAGATAGGAAACACTGTGGATTACTAAATGAATAATTTTGATTGCATTGAATGGAAAACTTTTTGCACAAACCAAATCAATGCAACCAAGATTAGGAGGGAAGCAGAAAACTGGGAAACAGTTTTTACAACTAGTATCTGTGATGAAGGTCTCATTTCTAAAGTATATAGAGATCTGAGTCAAATGTGCAATAATACAAGTCATTCCCCAACTGATAAATGATCAAAGGATATGAACAGGTAGCTTTCAGAGAAATAAATTAATCTTATCTACAATCATATGAAAAATGTTCTAAATCACTATTGGAGAGATGCGAATGAAAACAACTCTGAGATACCACATCACACCTATCATATTGGCTAACATGACAAAACAGGATGATGATGAATGTTGGAGAAGATGTGAGAGAGTTGCGACACTAATTCGTTATTGGTGGAGCTGTGAGCTGATTCAATATTTCTAGAGAGCAAATTGGAAGTACATCCAATGGATGGCAAAACTGTGCATCCACTTTGACCCAGCAACACATTTTCTAGGATTGTATCCCCAAGACATCATAAAAATGGGAAAGGGTCCACAATGTACAAAAATATTTATAGGAGCTCTCTTTATGGTGACCAAAATTTGGAAATCAAGGAAATGCCCATAAACTGGGGAATGGCTGAATAAATTGTGGTATATGAATGTACTGGAATATGATTTTTCTATAAGAAATGATGAACAGGAAGACTTCAGAGAAGCCTGGAAAGACTTATATAAACTGATGCTGACTGAAAGGAACAGAACAAAGAGAACTTTGCATACAGCAGCAAGCACAGGGTACGAGGAATTCTGAAATCTAGCATCTGCCCCCGATTATACTTTTGCTTAGTTCACACAAAGCATTATTTTAAAATATTTAAAATGTTGTAACAATTTTACTTCCAATAACTTCTTGCATCCATTTATAGGACTTGGTGCCTCCTCTCACATGTGGCTTCTCCAGAAAGCTATCATATTATGGCTCCTGAGATTCTATTAATATGTATTTTTTTACAGGAAGTGATTGGCTTTTAATTTGTTTCAACCAAAGGACAGATATTTCAAAGAGAGACATTTTATAAATTAGCACAGTAAAAAATAGCTAAAGAACATTTTCCTAGTAGAAATTAACACAGGATGAACGCGGAATAAGACAGACTATTTTCTCTTGTATCATATTTATTTGGTGTGGATTTTCTTATGGCTTCTCCCATTCATTACAATTCTTCTATGCAACATAACTAATGTGAAAATGTGGTTCATAAGAATATGTGTATAGAACCCATATAAGATTGCATACCATCTCTGGGAAGGAGGAAGTGTAGAGAGAGATAAAATTTAAGGCTTATGAAAGTGATTGCAGAAAACTGAAAACAAATAAATTGATTTTCAAAAAAGAAATGAATACATTTCTCTTTCTTGCCATGAAGATTTACCTAAGTAGCTCAGGAGTAAAAAAGGTTCCAGGAAAAGTATAAAAAGGGACAAAATGGAATAGAGAGCAGCGTAGTATGATGAAAATATTGCTAGAGTTGGATAGGAGCCCAAGATTTCTGTCACTTACTATTTATATCAACTTAGGTGAAATGCTTAAACATTATGGTCTGCAGTTTCTTCATATATCAAGTGAAATGGTTACTTTATATGATCTCTAACCTCCATTCTCACTTGCTTATCCTCCTTAGTCAACAAGAACTATATCCATGTAGATGCCTGTATGCATCATTATGTGGCATACAGGCTCCAGGCATAATGGAAAACGGTAACCATTCATAGGCTTGTCCTTCCTTTGGTATTTTGGGCTGAAGATAATAGAATCATTCCTCATTCTGTATTTAACTGCCTACATATTATGGTCACAATTTTGAGGGTCAGGGTCAAATGCAAGCAGATAACATCTCCTCTTCACATTGGACCAAATGTTCTTTGAAAGAGAAGGTGATAATCATTTTTAGACACCGATTATGTTTCAGGCACTGTGTTTAGGAAGCTACAAATATTTCTGAATTTATCCTCAAAATAACACTGTGAGGTAGATGTTATTATTTTTATTTTATAGTTCAGGAAACCAAGATAGACAACTGTGACTTGACAAGTTAGTAACTTGGGAGGGAGCAGTGTATGTATGCTATTTGCCATGAGAACTTACTCTGTTGCTCCATATCTTCCCCATAGCATGTTTTACTTCTGCATTCCTCAGGGTATAGATCAAGGGGTTAAGTAAAGGAGTTCCAATGGTATAAAATACAGACACCAACTTATCCACAGGGAAGATAGTTGGGGGCCGAGTATATATGAAAATACAAGGCACAAAGAATAAAATGACCACAATTATGTGGGAGGCACAAGTAGACAAGGCTTTACGCTTCCCTTCTGCACTCTGATTTCTCAGTGAATAAAAGATAAAAGCATAGGAAGTCATTAGAATTACAAAACTCATCATGCATAAGGCCCCACTATTGAAAACAAAAAATAGGTTTATCATATATGTGTCAGTGCAGGCCAATCTCAACAAAGGCTGCAAGTCACAGATATAGTGATCAATTACATTGCGATCACAGAAGGGTAAACTGAAGGCAAGGAAGAGCTGAGTGATGGAATGCAGAAAAGATGCCACCCAGGCCAATATTACTAAAATCTCACACATCTTCTGGTTCATGATGACTGTGTAGTGTAGAGGCTTACAGATGGCCACATAGCGGTCATAGGACATGAGGACAAGGACCAAGGTTGCCATGCATCCAAAAAAATGCATTCCAAATAGTTGAGCCATGCAACCATCAAAGGAGATAGTCTGTTTTTTAGAGAGACTGTCTACAATTAGTTTGGGGGCTGTAGTACTAGAAAAACAGGAGTCTGCAAGGGACAAGTAGGTCAGAAAGAAATACATGGGGACTCCAAGTGTGGGACTAGTCTTGATGGTCAAAATGATGAGCAGATTTCCCAACACAGTTGCAGTATAGAAAACCAAGAAGATGCCAGATAACATCTTCTTTTTCACTGGGTCTTGTGTCAGTCCAAGGAGAATGAATTCAGTTACATTATTTTTCATTTCTATGTCTTCAATAAAAATAAAAAGGAAATATGTGAGAACTAAATATAAAAAAGTAGCATTAGAAAAACAGACCGAGGGACCATATGTGTTATTGAATCATTGTCTGTTCTCAACCATTTCAGTGTTTCTTGCATTCTTAAAAATCTTACATGGAATATGCAAAGAACATACACTTCCTGCAATCTCTGGTGATTTACTCTTCTCATTTCTTGAGCTTGTTTATGAAGAAATAGTTTTATGCCAGTAAAAGTACAAAGTATGACTTACTAACTTATTGAAGTTAATACTTGTAAATTGATATTTTCCTTGCTAATTTCCTATTGTCCTTCTAGAGTTGATCTTATTTCTATTCAAGTATTTTATAGTTTTTATTGATAAGAAATATTCCATTCTTTAAAATTTAAATATATATATATATATATATATACATATATATATGTATCTTTATAAGTTAGAGTTATTGCATCTGCTTCTGATCTCTGGAGTAAATTATGGGGAAAAGTCTCTCTTTACATATGAAATTCTTCAAATATTTCCAGAAACTATGATTTCCTCTTCAAATATTTTGTTTTAATTAAAAGCATTTCCAGTCATTTAAAGCATTAAATGGTATATAATATGCAGTTTACCCACCTTCCTCATTGTAAATCTATAGAAGTCTTACTGATTGTAAATTTATTTTCTTAAATGTAGCACATTCAACTGGGCAGAATACTCCAGATATGATTTGATAAAGTCAGAGCACAGTATGATCATCATAATCCTCATTTTGGAAAGTACATCTCCTGTAATTCAGTAAAAAATTCAGTAGTCATAGGTGTGTGTGTATGTGTATGCATGTGTGTATTCATGTATAGCAAATTCAATGAACATATATGCATACGTGTGTATTGACATATGCACACCTATGTACATACACACATAACATCTATTCACACATAAATTAATTTATAATATGTCATCATTGACATGCTGTTCATCTATCATTGTAGGTATCATATCAAAAAAAGGAAATAATATTATTCACTTGTGATTCATTCTTTCTCAAATTCATTGGTTCCTGTTGATTAATGTTTTGACAGTGATCACAAATCATCGTTTAACAACACATTTTATATATTGTCTCTAAGAATTTAATTCAACATCATTAGTTATATTTCAAGAAGCTGCTATCATTCCCTTTTGAGAAAATTATTGTTCATTTCATCTGAAAGGAAAGAGAACAACATTAATAACTTCTGATCATAAGGAGTTTCCTTTTTACTAAGAGGGGGTAGGAAACCTCAAAAATATAGATCTAGAACTGACCATACAAATTTTTCTTTCAAATTCATCATTCTGTAAGTGAGGAAATTGAGTAGAAATATGATTTTTCCAAGGTTACAAAAGTGGTCAGTGAAAAAAAAAAAGATTCAAATTTGTGACCTCTGAATCTAAATTTAGTCCTTTTATCAATTTATTATAGTGTCTTTAAACTAAAAATGTTAATAAATACAATTGATAATGATCAAAGAATATGAACAGGTGACTTCCCACTGAAGAAAGCAAAACATTTTTAATAACATTAAAAACGCTCCAAATAATTACTGAATAGAAAAATACAAATTAAACCAACCTTGAGATATCATTTTACACCTACTAGATTAACTAACATGATTGAAGGGAAAAGTGACAAATATTGGAGGGGATGTGGAAAAATTGGGACTTTAATTCATTTTTGGTGGAATTTTGAACTGACCCAACCATCTTGAATACTAATCCAGAAATGCACCCAAGGAACTATTACACTGCATGTATCCTTTGATCCAGCAATACCACAACGAGGTCTATTTCTAAAGATAACTAAGGAAAAAAAAGAAGATCTATATATTCTAAAATAATTATAACAACTCTCTTTATAGTGACAAAAGACTGGAAATTTGGGAAATGACTGCCAATTGAGGAAAGACTGAACAAGTTGTGGTATATGATTGTGATGGAATATTATTGTGATAGAAGAAATGACGAGCTTGATTGTCTTATGGAAAGACTTGCATGAAATAATGAAGAGTAAAATGAGCAGAAGCAAGAGAACATTGTTTGCAGTAACACTTGTATTAAGAATGTCTTTGACTCATAAATACAAAAAAAAGATTATCTAGAAGGGACTCATAAAGATACTATCTGTCTCCAGTGAAAGAACTACTCACACACATATACATACGCATAGAGTATGCACGGATGTATGCATGTGTACATGTGCATACATACACCCATATATGCATACATAAGCAAAATACATGGGTGTATCCACACACGTGTATGTGTATACGTTGTTTTTTTTTTCAAAAATTTGCCATGTAAAACATTGAGGATAATGATAATGCCTATCAGTTGTCCATATGATTATACTCACACTGACTAGATGTATTGAATATCATTGAGATAGTGGGTAAAAGGAATGTTAATGGAACTGATAAGGGGGAAGATACAAATAACCTCTTAAATCCCCTCACAGAGGCAGCCAGGTGATGCATTTGATAGCGCTCCAGTCCTGAAGTGAGGAAGACTCATCTTCTTGAGTTCAATTCAGACACTAGCTGTGTGATTCTTGGCAAAACACTCAACCCTGTTTTCCTCAGTTCCTCATCTGTAAAATGAGCTGGAGAAGCAATGGCACAGTAGTCTAGTATCTTTGCCAAGAAAATCCCAAATAGGGTCACTAAGAGGTGGAAAAAACTGGAAAAAAATAACAAACCAAATAACAAACGCAATATCTTTTCCCTTTTCTATATTAGTTTATTGTACTGATTAACAAATAAGACAAAAGCCTAAAATTATAAAATTTCAGATTTAACATGAACTTTAATCCACCCACTTCCTTCCAACAATCCCTTCAACAAATAACTAACAAGGGTTTATCCAAGATTTTTTTTTAAAGATTCTCTCCAATTGGATTGAGGGTAAGGGTAGAGGTAGACTTTGTTTTCCACCAGAATTTGAAATATCTGCAATTTCTAGGAATCTTTTTTTCTACTTTTATTCTCCTTTCCTTCTCTCCTCCCTTTCTTCCCCTTCCCTCCTTCTCCCTTCCTCCCTTCTTTTCTTCATTCCTTCATCCATTCCTTCCTTCTTTTCTCTTTCTTCCTTCCTTCTTTCCTTCATCTATATCTTAGTTTCCTTCTTTCTTTTTCTTTCATCTTTCCTCCCTTTCTCTTTCTTCCTTTCTCTTCCTTGTTTCTTTCCTTCCTTTCTTTGATTAGATATAAGTTCCAAACTATAAATGCTATAAAATTGAAGAGAACAGACAATTACTGTTAGATAAAAAACTCAGGGAAGTTTATAGAGAAAGGGACAAAATTGTAGTGGCCACCATTAAAATACAGGCAGAGGGTAAATTGAAAGTGACCCAGCCAGGAGATATATGAGATATATAATAAATCTATTATATCATAAACATTATATAGTGCCTTCAAAGATTTTCCAAAGAAAATGAACAATTTAGCCTGGAAGAACCTTGAATGATGTCCAAGGAAAATGTTTCAATATTTCTATGGCCACGTATCTGTACCAAGGTACATCAGACTATGATTTTCAAAGGATAGGTGACTGAGGCAATGTGCAAACTCCCATGTAACAACATCCTTGCACTGCAACACTGCCACTACTTTACTGAGATTAGCATCTCATTGCCAGGCTTATCATACCTTCTGTTTCAATGTAGTGGAGCAGTGGTTTCCCCATACTTGCATCATCCTGACTTCACTACTTTACCATACCTTCCTGTAAGGAGAAAATTGAGCTGTTTCCATTGCCTTACTTGTGCCCTTGATCCTTAATGCTTTGCCAAATGATGCAGATTATATGTCACAGGGCCAAGGTAGGATTTACTGGCATCGAAACGTAACATTATGTTGCGTTATTGGAGAATTACACATTTCAATCTCGGCAAAATAACAAAAATAATAGCAACATTAGTCTGTAATAACAGTACTTATAAAAATAATAAGACAAAAGGAGTAAAAGGAGAAGGGGGAGAAGAAGGAGGAGAAGAATGATTGAACAGAGTAATTGAGAATGTAATGATGGGTTACAATGGCAATCTATTTTTTTCCTCCCTGTGTCTTTCTCTGAGTCATATTCTTCTTCTTTTCAATTCTACTTTCTCTATGCTGTACTTCAATGATCAGAATATGAAGCTTTTTAAAATAAATTCTTAGTTGTGAAATTTTCTTAATTGTGATAATGCTTGGTCTTCACTTACAACATGTGCTCTAAGGATTTTCTCTTACTCCAAGGAAAATAAGATAAGTTAGTAATAGTTTTGCATTTTCCTAGACTGTAAATCTAGATGCTATTACTCACTTTGCTAGGACAGATAGAGAGACAGAGGCAGAGAGATAAGAGTCTTTAAGGGTTTGCACCTATCTTCAGAATCATGATTTTAGCTGCATAAAATAAAATGATGAAAACTAGAAAGGAAACCAATTATATTGAATTATAATTATCAAAATATTGAAAAAAATTACAGTACAAGTTTAAAAAAACTAACTCAGAGAGGACCCTTATCGAAGTTACAGGACCAAGTTGGGGATCATAAAATGTGTGAGTTCATATCCAAAAGTCATGTTGTTAACTAAACTGAGAACATTTCCTTTAGACAATCCATATGTTTATACCCAGTCTTTCCTTCTTCCTGGTTCTGTGCTGCTTAGGGGACAAATTAGTGGGGGACCCTTAATGGCTTATTTGAATTGTCCTGTTATGAGTACCCTGCTTTCAGCAAATAGGAAATTATCAGACTTATTGAAAAATATTGTTCTCCTAGATTCATAATAGCGACAATTTAAGAGACTCTTACCTTTGACAGTAAAAAAAAAAAAATAAGGGACATCTTGCCTTCGTTTTCACGATTTTACAAGGACAAAGGAGTTGGGTTGAATCATATATTTATTGATTTGTTCCAATCCTCCATCGTAAGCTCTGCTCTCTGCTTAAAAAATGACCAATATTACTCTTTAAAGTGTCTTTATATTAAATGTATCAGAGTTAAGTCTCCCAGAAGACTGCATCTGAGCCTTCAGGGAAATAAGAGCAAATATCTTTAGCCAATTAGTGTGTGTCTGTGCTGGCACAAGGCTACAGCTCATTTGGGAAATAGAAGATGGAATCTTTTATTCATTTTCCTTTCCTTTCTTGAGACTGAAAAGTCATTTCACATCATTGTTACATAAGAACAAGAAACTATTTTAGGTCATGGTGAAAAGTTGCCAGTGCCAGGAACTCATCACCATAGTAGCCAGAGTACTTGTGATAGGACATCTGGACATGGGGACTGTTGATTTCTCTCCTTATACTATAACTTTTCCAATATAATTGGTCTTCCTTTAATTGTACGTGTTTTTAATTATGTGTTATTCTGAGATGTCATCAATAGGTTTCACCAGACCATAAATGGAATACAAAAATTTTAATAATGATAATTCTAGGCCCTCTCAAATAAAAGAAGTCAACCTTCTCAAACATGTGGAGATAATGACTGGATCACCACTTCTCTTAGAATGAATGTGAAATATTCCCACCATCCTCTTTAGTGTCATTTTCCTTGTCATTAACTTGTGGCTACAGCCATAATAGTCTTTCTTACAGCCCACGAATTAGAGAAAGTTATTGTAGGATGAGATCTTAGGGATCATACAGCCTAGATTGCTCATTTAACAGAAAGAAAATCGTGGTCCACACAAATTTAGTGATTCATCTAAAAATGTGCTTTGTAAAGATATAATCATTCAGCACAAAACGAGAAACTATACCAGGCAAAATACATTGAGTTACATGTTTTCATACTTGATAGAGGAAAAAAAGTGATTCACTATAAGGTTTTCCTTCCTGATTACATAACTTTTTTTTGGTAACTCTCTTTTACAATTTTCATGAGCTTGCAGGTATAATGACCACCCATTTTGTTTTCTTATGTACCTGGGAGAGTATAAGCTATTTTGTCTCAGGTTCTTCACTTGCAAAAACTTAGTATCTCCCTTTAAGCAAAAAACTGTGTTCTGCTCCAAGTGAGTGACTACTAAAACATTGTTGATGGATGAATTCTTTCCATCTTATCTTTTAAAGCCCTACACAGTGTAGTGCTACTTAATTTTCCAATACCATTAGACCTTGCTACCCTGCTAAATCTCCGTGACCTAAAAAAATTGTGCTCTTCTCTGTTCATGACAAATGATATTTTCCCTCCCCTGACTCCTGTCAAACCTTTACACTGGTTATCTTACATTTTAAGTAACTGAACTACCTTACAAAATAATTTTCCTCCTTTAAGATGCAACTCAGATAGTATCATTTGTATGTCATTTCTAATCTGACGAAAGCTAGTGTCCTCCCATCTAATGTACCATAATTGATTCATTCAATATTTTAACGATTTTTGATTTGATTGGACTGTTACCTATTCCCTAGAACTAACTTACAGTTTTGTGATTATTATTTAAATTATTAAATTATTTAAATATACTGAGGGAGGGAGCCAAGATGGTGAAGTAGAAGGGATGACATACTCAAGCTCTACCCCCAGAGTCCATAAAATACATAAACAAATTCTAGAGCAGCAGAAGCCACAAAAGACCGAGTGAAATAGATTTCCAACACAATGCAGCCTGGAAGGCCAACAGTAAAGGTGTATCACACCACGCTCAGAGAGGATTGAAGCCCACGAAGTGCAGCTCAGTCTTGGCCATCCAGCACAGCACGAACATGACTGGAGCATGCTCCAGGGCACAGAGTCATAGGTAGCAGCTGCAGTTTCCATATTTCTCAACCTACAAATGCCAAAGACATCTTCAAAAGTCAGTGAGAAAGCTCTTTCACCTGAATGAGAAGGAAGAAGGATCCGGCCTTTGCCATGGCCCCAGGACAACAGAAGTCACTGCAGCTGCAGCGTCCATTTTTGGAGCTCTTGGTCTAAAGACCCTGGGGGAACTGAACTGCCTCTCTGGGTCTCAGGTTGGAGTGGCAGTGCTGGACTGAGGAAGAGAGCTGGTATAGAGGAGTTGGTGGTGATAGTGGAAAGAGAACCTCACTCAAAGATCCTGGGCAGAAAAGCTTGTGGATCTCCCTGACCAGAACGCAGGCCAGGAGAGGAGTAAACTTCCCTTCCTTGATTGTGTCACCTTGAAGGAAACGAGAACTTACATGTCACTAGAATATATTCCCCACCTAACAGAGGACTCAAACGTCAAACTATTGGCTGGGATAATGCCCAGAAAAGGGAAAAAAATAAGACTATAGAAGGTTACTTCCTTGGTGAACAGGTATCTTCTTCCATTCTTTTGGATGAGGAAGACAAAAGCATACCATCAGAGAAGATACAAAAGTTAAGGCTTCTGAATTCAAAACCTCCAAAAAAATATGAAATGGCCTCAGTTAATGGAAGAACCCAAAAAGGATTTTGAAAATCAAATAAGAGAGGTGGAAGAAAAATTGAGAAAAGAAATAAGAATGATGCAAGGAAATCATGAAAACTGAGTCACCTGCTTACTAAAAGAGACCCAAAAAATGCTGAAGAAAATAATACCTTTAAAAATAGACTAATTCAAATGTGAAAGAGGTTCAAAAAGTCAATGAGGAGAAGAATACTTTAAAAAACAGAATTTGCCAAATGGAAATCTCACTGAAGAAAATAGTTCTTAAAAATTAGAATGGAACAGATGGAAGCTAATGATTTTATGAGAGAATAAGAAATTACAAAACAAAACCAAAAGAATGAAAAAATAGAAGGTAGAGAGAAAAACAAGAAGAAATCAGGGAAGCTTTTTCCCTCACATCAGAGAGGCAGACAGGCTGACTAGCATTTTAATTATCTCATGCCTCACTTAAAAGAGAAAAGATTTTGTATAATGGGAAATAACCAAATGTTATTATTCTCGTCATATTTTAAGTGAAACATGTCACTCCTAATTGGATGTTTAAGGCAGGTCAGAATTTGTTATATTATTTGGCACTAAGGAAAATTGGGAAAAACACATAGATCTGAAAAAGACACCTCTGAGATAAAGCTTTTGAACTCTCCAGGAGAAAGGAGGGGACTTGGTATCACTGGATAGTTGTCCAGAAGTCTCCCTCACTTCAGCTAATAGATTCAAAAGCCCTCTCTTTCAAAGAAATTCTTAAGGAATGGACACAGAGGCAAAATTTACTTGAATAAAAGTTAGAACAATTAAGGTTTTGTTTTGCTTTGTTTTTTTGCCCAGCAGTCCCTACTCATCATCCAGCTAGGGCTGCAGTGAATAATTAGGACTGCTAAAGATAACTCTTATCATCCCAGATTAGATCAAGGGAAGAGAATGCTCAAGAACAGTAGGGAATTTAATTTACCCTCTCCCAAGAGTAGGGGTTGGGCCACAGCAGTATGAGATCACAAGCCAACCAGCCCCCACATTTTTAGTAAGGCCAGTCTTCCATTAATAATATTTATATGCGATTGTTTGGAAATGTAATTAATGACACCTAAGGTTCACTATTTGTGTTATTGTGGTGCTTGTAAATTGTAATAGTCTGGTGTTGTAAAAACTGAGTAACCCCTGTAATCCAGAAACAGTGTTAGAGAAACCAATTTCTAATCTGATTTTTGTTGAAACTAAAAAGTGTTGGGAAAATTGCGTAAAACCAGTTATGTTATTTTAAATTTTATCAGTCCTGCTAATCTGGTCTTATAATGTTTTGTTTTTAGTAATTGTAATTTAGAAAACCAGGTACTTGCACCTTTGCCTGTTAAAGAAGTTTCAGTTAAAGCAATTTGGCTATCATTTTAAAAGTTGTAAGATTGTTAAATTATTTGGAGTTGCTGTTTTAATGCTAGACCTAAAATTGTTAATTGATTACTGTGTGTAGAAAGAAAGGAATTGAATGAAAACTTTATTTAGATTAGTTCTATCCATTCAGAACAGTCCTCCTGTATGCTTGGGGGTTGCCTGGCATAGGTGCAGTACCAATTTCCTTTATTTTTTACAATTGCTAAGGCACATTGAAACCATCCCTGTGGGTAGAGTTATCAACACTAAGAAAGAAATTTGATTGGCTTATGCAAATTATAAACACTGAATACGACTTGCTCAGAAGTTGTAATAAATGGAGAGGATTTTTGGAAATTGGCTATTACATCAGGACAAGTTTTAAATTTGAAACCGAAAAGATCTTAAATGGAGTTCCCTTATGTATATGTGTGTCCTAGTAAATCTTTATTGCTTACTGCAACTCCATGAGAATAGAAATGACTATCTGGCTCTGAGCTGATTAGTGAATTTTGCTATTTAAGGTGAAGGACACTGTGATCATCAATATTTTTGTTTTAAGTTTGAATCTGGGTATGGTTGTTTGCAATCAGTATCTGAGAGAAATGCCACAAGGTACTCAAAGGGAATATTTCCCACCGGACTATTCCTGAGTCTGGCTATAAAACAGATACTGCATGATTGAAGAATTTTACTCTTATCTGAATTCAAACAAAGTCAAGGATGTTTTATCCTGTCATATTTGCTACGTCACATGTCCCTTGTTTGGTCTTTGTCTAACCTGCATGCCAGGTTTACCTTTTCCAGAGTGCAGGCCATCAACTTCCAGATAACTGCTCAGGCTATGTATCTCTTGAACAGGACCCATCGAGGCAGGGACAGCTCTACATCCAATCTCAGAAGCTGGGACCTTCATCCTTTACCCCAAAAGATCTTGGATCCCATCTCATACACAACTGCCAAGGTGTATAATAATGGGAAATAGACAAGTAGACAGCTTGCTCTGATGCTGATAGTTTTAGAATCACAGCATTCCCACAACCAATTTCATCAATCAGTTTCCATGCTTCGCAGGCAACTTCACATTAGTAGAGAGCAAGCAATAACATTGTAGTAAAGTCTTGTCCACATTGCATTCTGTTTTTGCCAGCTCCCTCAAATACTTTTATCAATGCTCAAGGATACAATCCTCTTGAAATACGGAAAATGGATGTCATACACATGCTAGAATCTGGAAGGAATAAATCCCTTTATGTGACTATAGACACATATTCAGGTTATACTATTGTCACCCCACTGACTGGGGAATCAAGAAAATTTGTTAATGATCATCTGTTTAGGTGTTTTACAACTCTAGGTATTCCACAAATTATAAAAACAGATAATGGTTCAGTTTATACTAGTCAAGCCTTTACTAAGTTCTCTCTGTCATACAAAATACAACATAGAACTGGCATCCCATATAATCCTACTGGTCAGGTCATTGTAGAACATCACAATCATGACATAAAAACTCTCCTCCCAAAACAAAAAAAGGGGGAGGAGAAGGCAAACGAATAAAGAAAAGAGTTCACATGGTGTTGTATACCATAAATTTCCTGACACCAGATAGAGAGAGGCTTATGCCTGCTCAAAAACAGTTTCAAAAAGGCAAAACACACCTCACTGATTGGAAAAAAGTGAAGGTGAAATGGAACAACACAAAGACAGGCCCTGTGTTAACGTGGGGGCGAGGGTATACTTGTATTTTCACAGGAAATGGTGAAGAAACGATCTGGATACCGGAAAGAAACATCTGATCTCTGTCTCTGTGAGATAAACAAGAGAACTACAGAATATGAGGGATATGTAAAATAGACACCCTTTAGGCTAACATTCTTTAAGACAATAAGACTGGCCAAATTACTAGGACATGAGACACACATGTAGATGTGCAGTTTTTGTCTATAAATACCCTGACCCTGGGATCAATAAATGGAGTTGCCCTATCTTCTCCCACCTGCCCATGTCTTCCTTTTTCACCACTGTCACCAAGCCATGTGGTGACACAGGTCGTCCGCCATAATCTCCAGCCTACGACAGCTTGAAGGTCCCTGGGAAATGTCTATCCCATTATTCTGGGAGCAGAGTACAATCCAGCATGGGTTGTGCTGGCACAGATAGGACCTGAACAGGCTCTAGAGAGACTGAATCTCTCAAACCTGTAGTGGTTTCCAAAACGCTAAGGACAAATTAGAAGGTCACTGCGAAAACCCAGTGGGACCAGTGAAGGAGAGTTGGAGTAGTCTGGTGCCAGCCACAGGGCAGCTGAGGAGGGAGGGGGCAGAGGAACCCGCCACAGACACAGCAGCAGAAATGGAAGCTGGAGTCACTGTTTTTGGAGCTCTGGAACCACAGGTTGTGGGAGGATCGAACAGCTCACAGATTCATGAAATTATCAAGGAAACCTGCCCTGGTATTCTAGGAGCAGAGGGTAAAATAAATATTGAAAGAATCCACCAATCACCTTCTGAAAGAGATCTGGAAAGAAAACTTCCTAGGAATATTGTAGCCAAATTCCAGAGTTCCCACTTTAAGGAGAAAATATTGCAGGCAGCTAGAATGAAACAATTTGGGCATTGTGGAAATACAATGAGGATAACACAAGATCTAGCGGTTTCTACACTAAGGCATCGAAGGGCTTGGAATATGACGTTCCACAAGTCAAAGGAACTAGTATTAAAACCAAGAAACACTAATCCAGTAAAACTGAGTGTTATACTTCAGGGGGAAAAGTGGTTATTCAATGAAATAGAGGACTTTCAAGCACTCTTGTTGAAATGACAGCAGCTGAAAGGAAAATTTGACTTTCAAACAAAAGAATCAAGAGTAGCATGAAAATATAAACAGGAAGGAGAAGCCATAAGGGAATTTCTAAAGTTGAACTCTTTACATTCATACATGGAAAGATAATATTTGTAACTCTTGAGACTTTTCTCAATATGTGGGTAATTGGAGGGATTATACACACACATACATATGTGTATGTATGTGTGTATACATATATATGTGTGTGTGTGTGTAAATATAAATATGTGTGTGTGTGCATACAGAGAACACAGAGTGAGCTGAATAAGAAGGGATGATATCTAAAAATAAAATTAAGGCATAAGAGAGTAATATATTGGAAGGAGAAAGGGGGAAATGGAATAGGGTTAACTATGTCTCATTAAAAAGGCAAGAAAAAGCTTTTTCAATGGAGAGGAAAAGGGAGGAGATGAGAGGGAAAAAGTGAAGCTTACTCTCATCACATTTGGCTTCAGGAAGGAATACCATGCACACCCAATTTCGTATGAAAAATCGATCTTACACTGCAGTAATGTAGGGTAGAAGGGGACAAGTGTGGTGGGGGAATGATAGAAGGAACGGCAAATGGGAGGAGGGAGTAATTAGAAGTAAACTCTTTTAGGGAGGGACAAGGTCAAAAAAGAGAATAAGGTAAATGAGAGGCAGGATAGGATGGAGGGAAGTGTAGTTAGTCTTACACAACATGGCTATTATGGAAGTCTTTTACAAAAGTACACATATACAGGCTATATTGAATTGCTTGCCATCTCAATGGGGTTGGGTGGGGAGGGAGGAAGGGAGAGAAGTTGGGACTCAAAGTTTTAGGAACAAATGTTGAGAATTGTTTTGGCATACAACTGGGAAATAAGAAATACATGTAAAGGGGTATAGAAATCAATCTTGCCCTACAAGAAAATAGGGAAGATGGGGATAAGGGAAGGGAAAGGTGTGATAGAAAGGAGGGCATATTTAGGGAAGGGATAACCAGAATGCAAGGCATTGTGGGGTGGAGTGAGGTGAAAGATGGGGAGAAAATTTGGAACTTAAAATTTTGTGGAAATGAATGCTGAAAACTAAAAATAAAATTTAAAAACATTAAAAAAATTAAAAATTAAAATCATTGGAGCATCTGAAAGCCATGATCAAAAAAAAGAGGTGAGACATTATCTTTCAAGAAATCATCAAGGAGGGGGCGGAGCTAAGATGGCGGAGTAGAAAGACGCACATACACAGAGCTCAGAACCTACAACCCACAGAACGGCTTTAGGGGACCAACTCATGGTGAATTCTGCACCCAGAGGCCACAGAATATTGGACCGAGGGAGATTTCTG
>CM052677.1:440705-455788 GCA_028533205.1 Lagorchestes hirsutus
GCTGTTTACCTTTTCATGCTTCCCTTCATTCTTGTGTTTGAAGGTCAAATTTTCTTTTCAGCTCTGGTCTTTTCACCAGCAATGCTTGAAAATCCTCTATTTCACTGAAAGACCATTTTTTCCCCTGAAGTATTATACTCAGTTTTGCTGGGTAGGTGATGCTTGGTTTTAGTGGTAGTTCCTTTGACTTCTGGAATATCATATTCCACGCCCTTGGATCCCTTAATATAGAAGCTGCTAGATCTTGTGTTATCCTGATTGTATTTCTACAATACTTGAATTGTTTCTTTCTAGCTGCTTGCAATATTTTCTCCTTGACCAGGGAACTCTGGAATTTGGCCACGATGTTCCTAGGACTTTCTCTTTTTCGATCTCTTTCCAGTGGTGATCATTGGATTCTTTTAATATTTATTTTTCCCTCTCGTTTTAGGATATCAGGGCAGTTTCCCTTGATAATTTCATGGAAAATGATGTCTAGGCTCTTTGTTTGATCATGGCTTTCAGGTAGTCCCATAATTTTAAATTGTCTTTCCTGGATCTATTTTCCAGGTCAGTTGATTTTCCAATGAGATTCACATTATCTTCCATTTTTTCATTCTTTTGGTTTTGTATTGTGATTTCTTAGTTTCTCATAAAGTTATTAGCCTCCATCTGTACCATTCTAATTTTGAAAGAACTATTTTCTTTTCATTTTTTTAAGAGGTTAACAATCATTTTAATCACGTACATGTAGCAATCCTTTAGTCTAGCACATATATCAGCACATGTGCTATATATATATATATATATATATATATATATATATAGCACATGATTCAGGGGAGTCAACACCCTGGACCCCAAAGTAATCAATAGATATGGCTTCCTCTATCTGATCATAATTCAACAGACAGGTATAGATGTTTGACCAACTGGAGAGGGAAGCAAAACATCTGGGTTCTCTCAAAGCCGGAGGGCTCTTTAGCGGCTTCCTAGAGTCCTCATTTGGCACTCAAACCTTCTTACCAAAATTAAGCCCCAAAATAATACCTCACCCTCAGATTATTTATACCTTTTTTAAAGTGAGAGAGCATCCCAGCCCTCGAGAACCAGTGCCTCATTAACAAAAACTGGGTGTTCCTACAAATCTTCCCTAATCAAACTCCCCTTAATGGGTAGGCCCATTAATGGGTGGGAAAGATCCTCCCCAATCACATTATTCAATCAGAGGCACTTTTAGTAAAAGAAAAACAGCAAAAGATCCTAATTTGATTGTCATTACATACCCAAATCTTTTTTTTCCTCTTTTTTCTTTTTCTTTTTCCATTTTTCCCCTTTTTTCTTTATTTATTTAACTTTTAACATTCATTTTCACAAAATTTTGGGTTCCAAATTTTCTCCCCACTTCTCCCCTCTCCCCTCCCCAAAACGCCGAGCATTCTAATTGCCCCTATCACTGATCTGTCCTCTCTTCTAACATCCCTCCCTTCCCTTGTCCCATGTTCTCTTTTGTCCTGTAGGGCCAGATAACATTCGATACCCCATTACCTGCATTCCTTATTTCCTAGTAGTAAGAACAATACTCAACAGTCGTTCCTATTGGACTGAAGTTAAAGGAATTTAAATAATTTGTTCAGGATTACATAGCTTGTATGTATCTTAATCAGCAATAAAAGCAGTTTTTCCTGAATCTGATGCTTGGACTTTATCCACCATACTACATAGCCATGTAGTAACTAACGCTCCCTCTCTCCAAAGATGGGTTCACCTTATTGAGAGATTTAAAAAAAAAAGATATGTACTAATATGATATTCTCCTTTCCTCTTATTTCTGGGAAGAATTGGATCTATACTCTCCAAGAATACCTTCTTACATGTGGATTGATCTGAAACTTCCCATTATCCTAGAGAAACTTGAAATGGAAATTAATTTGTAGTGTCTTCCTAGTCACTAGTTTCTTTCCTGCTGTCTACTTCCATTTCCAACTCTCTCTCATTCTTTAAAAATAACTTCACTTGACTCTCCCATGAACCTCAATTTGTCAGTCTTTGTTTCCCCTTCCTTTAATCAGTCAACCTCTTATGCAAAACTATATCCATTTGCTGTCTGATTGTTTTTCTCTTCTCACTTCACAGTCCATGATAATCTGGTTCCAATCTGATCAGTCATCTCAATCCACACTCTCTAAGTGACAAGAAACTCTTAGTGATTAGTGATCCCTAAGTGATCTTTTTTTTCGGTTTTCATAAATCTTATGGGACTAAATTAATATACACTTCATAACTGAATATACATCATACTCAGCTCCCAGTGACATTTGCCAATGATGATTCCCCAGCCTCCTGAGTATCCTCTCCTTGGATCTTTGGTGATATTATTCTCTTGATTCTACTTCTAGTTACCAAACACTCTTGAACCTCCTTTGTTGGAACATAATTATTGTCCTACCACCTGACTGTTGATGTCAGTGAAAAACTCATACATTTTCATTATTATTATTATTATTATTATACTAATTCACAAAATTGACAGTGTTAAAATAAAATTGAAAGAAAAATTACATTTCCAAAGAGGCATTAAAAGGCCCTTGGGAATTGAATTTTTCAAAAGATTGGGTCACTGATTTTATAGAACTAGTGAATTGCATGATCATCTGGAGCCTTGGTTGTCAAGTTCTTGGGAGCCAAGAGATCAACATTGTTTTTTCCTAAGCTATGTGATCAAGTAGAAATGGATCTCCTTCCAGATGCACAAGTATTTTTTTTTCTTTTCTAATCTCTGTGACCATAGCTTACCAGATAATGTGCAACAGTTACTCTTTAGGACTCACAGTGCCTCTCTCTGGATAAGAGTGCTCATTATATTTTACACTGGATTAGAACTCATTATTCCAGTTATTTCCCATTATTTTGACTTCATATAAATCACTTAATTTCCCACAACTTCATTTCCTTGCCAGGGAGGAGGTTCAATTGGAAGGTCTTTCCTTTCTTGCTCTTCTGCCAAACTTACCTTTCACAAGACTGAATAAAACTGGCACTCCTCCAGATGAAAAGTAAGAATTGAAACAAGTGCTATAGAAATCCAAATACCTGAGGTAAAACCCCAGCTTGTACTTTGTAGAAGGATTTAAATTACCATGCAACACTTGAAAATTGAAAAAAAATAAGTCCAACATTTCAGAAATAATTTATACAATGTTCAGTCGAGTTTGTAATAAATCATAGTTTAGCTTCATAAGGAACCTCTTTCCAGAAAAAAAAAAAAGCAGGTAATACACTGTTCATCTTGTGATGAAGGTGGCATTTGAGCATCCAGTTATTACATTTTGCATAATAATAACATTAAATTTTGTTTCATTATTGCAATGGTATCCCATTGAGAATGTGTCTCCAGTGACTAATGAGTTAGTCAGCATAACAGTGATTTCACTTTTTCAGTGTGAGGTGAGGGAAGAACATCAGGGAAGCCAAGTAAATTTAGCAGTGGTAAGAGAAAAATCAACCCATAACATCCACTAACAAATTGGTAGTTATATCACTATATAGTTATATCACAGTTATATCACAAAAGCAACAACTTGAATAAATTAAAGCAGCACATACAAAATGATAGTGTAATTAATCACTCCCTACCGGTTTTGGAGAATGCAATACTAAAGAGGCCCCAGTGGCAAAGGAGATCCTTGCTGCCCCCACACAGTCTGATCCCCACTGGAGATATTTGCAATCATGGAACCCCAAACACTGAAGTCTATAGGAATGATTCTAAACTCTTATTTATTAATGGGTTCTTAACACCCAGAGTATAATTCCTAAAGATTTCTCACCTTTGTAGTAATATAATGAAAATTCTTCTAGATTTAGAGTCAGAGAACATAGGAACAAAACTCAGTTCTGCTGTCTATACCATGTATATACATGTAACTTCTCTTTGATGAACTCACCTCTGTGAGTCCAACTATTATCACTTATAAAATGAGAGAAAAAGTTTATAATGGATGGATGATCTCTAAAGTCCTCATTTTCTAAAATTAATTAATGAATTAATTAATTAATTCTTATTTTAGTTTTCAACATTCACTCCCATAATTTTTAAAAATTAATTAATTTTATTTATTTTCAGTGTTCTCAAATCACTACCATATAACTTAGATTATTATTTTTCCCTTCCTCCACCCTACCTCCCTCCTTGCTCCCCAATATGGCATACAATTTTGTATAGGTTCTACACATATATTCCTATTAAATACATTTTCATTATAGTCATGCTGTGTTGAAGAACTGAAATGAGTAGGAGAAAACATCTAACAAACCAAAGTACAATACATACACACACACACACACACACACACACACACACACAAATGATCTGCTACATTCTGCGATTAAATTCCATAATTCTTCCTCTGGATGTGAAAGGCATTTTGCCTTAAGAGATCACTGGGAATATTTTAAGTCCTTTCATGGCAATGAAGTTCTACATCCTTGAACACCGTGGTTGTTGCTGTGTATAAAGTTTTCCTGGTTCGGCTCCTTTCCCTAAGCATCAGTTCATATAAGTCATTCCAGGCCTCTCTGAAGTCTTCCTATTCTTCATTTCTTACAGCACAACACTTTACCATTATATTAATATATCACAATTAACTCAGCCGTTACTCAACTGATGGGCATCCCCTTGATTTCCAGTTTATGGCCACCACAAAGAGTGCTGCTACAAATAAATTTGTATATGTGGGACCCATTTCCATTTTTATGATCTCTTTGGGATACAGTCCTAGACGTGCTATTGTTGGGTTAAAGGTCATGCAAATTTTTGTAGCCCTTTGAGCATAGTCTCAAATTGCTCTCCAAAATGGGTGGATCAGCTCACAAGTCCATCAACAGTGTATTAGTGTTCCAAATCTCCCGCATTCACACCAACATTTATCATCTTCTTTTTCTGTCATGTTTGCCACCTGATAGGTGTGATGTGGTACCTCAGAGTCGTTTTGATTTGGATCTCTCTAATCAAAAGTGATTTAGAGCATTTTTTCTTATGACTATAGATATCTTTAATTTCCTCCTCTGAGAATTGCCTGTTCATATCCTTTGACCATTTATCAATTGGGGAATGACTTGTATTTTTTTTATATTCGACTCAGTTCTCTATATATTCTAGAAATGAGGCCTTTATTACCAACACTAGCAGCAAAAAATCTTTCCCAGTTTTCTATATCCCTCCGAATTTTGTTTGCATTGGGATTGGTTGTGCAAAAACTTTTCAGTTTAATGTAATCAAAATTATCCATTTTGCACTTCATAATTCTTTCTATCTCTTCTTCAATCGAAAGTTCTTCCCTTCTCCATAAATCTGATTAATACACTACTCCTTGCTCCACCAATTTGTCCATAGTATCAATACTTATACACAGATCATGTACCCATTTGGATTTTATTTTTGTGTACGGTGTCAGCCTTGGGTCTATGCCTAGTTTCCACCACCTTTTTATCCAGTTTTCCCAGCAATTTTTGTTGAACAGTGAGTTCTTATCCCAGAAGCTGGGATCCTTGGGTTTATCAAACAGTAGATTGCTGTATTCATTGCCTACTGTGACTTGAGTGCCTAGCCTATTCCACTTGTCTGCTCTTCTGTATCTTAGCCAATACCAAGTGGTTTTGATAATTGCTACCTTATATTACAATCTGAGATCTTGCAGAGCTAGGCCACCTTCCCTAGCATTTCTTTTCATTAGTCCCCTTGATATTCTGGACCTTTTGTTCTTTCAGACAAATTATGATACGATTTTTTTCCAGCTCAACAAAATAAATATGTTTTAATAGGTATGGCCCTAAATAGGTTAATTAATTTATATAGAATTGTCATTTTTATTATGTTTCTTCAGCCTACCCATGAGCAATGGATAGTTTTCCAGTTATTTAAATCTGACTTTATTTGTGCAAAGTGTCTTGTAATTGTGTTCATATAGTCCCTGGGTTTGTTTTGCCAGGCAGGCTCCCAAACATTTTATAGTGTCTACCCTTGCTTTAAATGGGATTTATCTTTCTATCTTTTGCTGTTTGGCTTTGTTACTAATATGTAGAAATGCAGAAGATTCGTGTGGATATATTTTGTAAACTGCAACTTTGCCAAAGTTGTTTATAATTTCAAGTAGTTTTTTACTTAAATAGCTGGGATTTTCTAAGCATATCATCATACCATCTGTAAAGAATAATAACTTAGTTTCTTCTCTGACTATTGTAATTATTTCAATTTCTTTATCTTGCCTAATTGCTAAAGCTAACATTTCTAGTACCATATTGAATACCAGTAGTGATAATGGACACCCTTGTTTCACCCCCGATCTTATTGGAAATGCATTTAGCTTATCACCATTGCATATAATGCTTGCAGAAGGTTTTATGTAGATACTGTTTATTATTTTGTAGAACATTTCCTTTATTCCTATGCACTCCAATGTTTTCCATAGGAATGGGCCTTGTATAATGTCAGAAGCTTTTTCTGCATCTTTTGAAATGATCATGTGGTTTCTGTTAGTTTTGTTGTTGATATGGTCGATAATGCTAATAGTTTTCCTAATACTGAACTAGTCTGCATCCCTGGTATGAATGTTACCTATCATAATGTATTATTCCCTTGAAAAGTTCCTACATTTGTTTTGCTAAAATCTTATTTAAAATTTTTCCATCTATATTCGTTAGAGAATTTGGTGTGTAATGTTCTTTCTCTGTTTTGTCTCTTCCTGGTTTAGGTATCAAAACCATATTTGTATCATAAAAAGAATTTGGGAGAATTTCTTCTTCCCAAATTTTCAAAAATAGTCTATATGGCATTGGAATTAACTGTTCTTTAAATGTTTGATAGAATTCACTTGTAAATCCATCCAGCCCTGGAGATTTTTTCCTAGGGAGTTCATTGATGGCTTGTTCAGTTTCTTTTTTTCAGAGATGGGGTTGTTTAAGTATTCAACTTCATCTTCTGTTCATCTGAGCCATTTGTATTTTTAAAATATCCATGCATCTCATTTAAATTGTCGAATTAATGGGCATAAAGTTGGGCAAAGTAATTTCTAATTACTGTTTTAATTTCCTCCTCATTGGAGCTGAGTTCACCCCTTTCATTTTTGATGTTAGCAATCTGGTTTTTTTCTTTCTTTTTTTGTCAGATTGACTAAAGGTTTATCAATTTTATCAGTTTTTTCATAAAACTAACTATTGCTTTTATTTATTAATTTAATATTTTTCTTAAATTAAATTTTATTGATCTCTCCCTGGGTTTTCAGTATTTCTAATTTGGTATTTACTTGGGGAATTTCAATTTGCTCTTTATTTAGCTTTTTCAGCTGCGTCCTCAAGTCATTGATCTCCTCTTTCTCTATTTTTTTCACGTACGCATTGAAAGATATAACATTTCCCCTAAGTTCAGTATCCCATAAGATTTGGTAGGTTGTCTCATTATTATCATTCTCTTGAATGAAACTGTTGATTGTTTCTATCATTTCTTGTTTACCTCACTCCTTCTTTATGATTAGATTATTTCATTTCTAATTAATTTTTGCTTTATCTATCCATGGCCTTTTATTAAATATAATTTCATTGCATTGTGATCAGAGAAGGATGCATTGACTTTCTTTGACTTTCTGCACTGTATTGTGAGTGTTTCATGCCTTAGAACATGGCAAATTTTTGTAAATGTGCCACATACTGCTGAGAAAAAGGTATATTCCTTTCTATTACCATGCAATTTTCTCCAGAGATCCATTATATCTACCTTATCCAGACTTTTATTTTCCTCTTTAACCTCTTTTTGCTTATTTTGATGTTAGATTTATCAAGTTCAGAGAGGGGGACATTGAGGTCCTGACTAGGATGCTATATCACTTGGAGCATACATGTTTAGTAATGAATATATGGCTTCATTTTCTATTGTGCCTTTTAGCAGGATATAGTATCCTTCTTTATCTCTTTTGATTAGATGCATTTCTGTCTTTTTCTTTGTCTGAAATTAGGATTGCTACCTCTGCTTTTCTTACATCAGCTGAGTCACAATATATTCTGCTCTAACCTTTTACCTTTACCCTGTGCTTATTCCCCCCTTTCTTTTAAAAAACATATGGTGGATTATGACTTTTATTTCATTCCGCTATCCATCTCCATTTTAGTGGCGAGTTCATTACATTCACATTCACAGTTATGATTACAATCTGTGTCTTTCCTTCCTCCTCTTTCCCATCATTTGTGCTTTTAGTTCTCCCGTCTCCCTTCCTCTCCTCAATAGTTTTCTCTTTTGACCACCACCTCCCAGAATCTTCCCTTCTTTCTTTCAGCACCTCTACCTTTTACTCACCTTTATTCTTACTATTTTTTCTCTCCCTTTTAGCTTCCCCTCTCCTTTCATCCCCCTTCCCCTCCTACTGACTATAGAGCTAGTTAGATTTATGTACTTAATTAAGTTCATTGTTTCCTCTTTGAACCAAATCAGATGAGAGTACTTGGAAAATAATACTGATTTCTCTCCCTTTTTTCCCTCTACTATAACTTTGTATTTCTTCCTGTGATATAATTTACCATTGTCTGCTTCCTCCGTTTCACATCTCCTGTTACAATCCCTTCACACTATTAAATGGTATTTTTATCCTCACATCATTTTCTTTATACCCATTCCCTCTATTTATATCCCTTTTATATTTCATAATAGTTGAACAATTCTCAAGATTAAAAGGTATCGTCTTCCCTTATAGGGAGGTAAACAGTTGGCCCAAATTGAGTAACAAGTTGTTTGTTTGTTTGTTTTTTCCGGTTTACCTTTTTATGCCTCGCTTGAGACTTGCATTAGAAAATCGAATTTTCTGTTGAGTTCTGGTCTATCTGTCAGGAAGGTGTGGAAATCCCTTACTTCCTTGAATGACCATTTCCTTGCCTGAAATGTTATGCTGAACTTTGTGGGGTAATTGATCTTTGGTTGTAGTCCCAGCTCCTTTGCCTTATGGAATATTGGATTCCAATTCCTTCAGTCTTTTAATGTAGAAGCTGCAAGATCCGGTGGGATCCTGACTGTAGCTCCTCGATATGTGAATGGTTTCTTTCTGGCTGCCTGTAATATTTTTTCCTTCACTTGATAGTTCTGGAATTTGACAACAATATTTCTTGGGGTTTGGAGTTTGGGATCCCTTTTAAGAAGTGAATGGTGGATTCTTTTGATGACTACTTTGCTCTCTGAATCTAGTAAATCTGGGCAATTTTCCTTGAGGATTTCTTGGAAGATATTGTCCAGATGCGTTTTTTCATCGTAGCTTTCTGTTAGACCAATAATTCTTAAATTTTCTCTCCTAGATCTGTTTTGCAGGTTAGTTGGTGTTTTAATTAGACATTTTACATTTTCTCCTATCTTTTCATTCTTTAGATTTTGTTTGATCAGTTCTTGATGTCTCACAGAGTCATTAGTTTCTACTTGCCCAATTCAAATTTTTATCAAATTGTTTTCTTCAGTTAACTTTTGCATCTCCTTTTCCATCTGTCCAATTATTCCTTTTAAGGAATTATTTTCTCCAGTTAGTTTTTTTTATTTCCTTTACCATTTGTCCAATATTCTCAGTCATGCTTTGTGTTTCCTTTTCCATTTGTCCAATTTTCCCAGTTAGGTTTTGTGCTTCTTTTTCTATTTGTTCAGTTTTCTTTTTTTAAAGAGATGTTCTCTTCAGCAATTCTTTTTTCATACTTTTAAAATCATTGGCCAGTGTTTCTTCTATTTTCTTCTTCAGCTGTTTTAGGAGAGCTCTTTTTGCATGTGAGCAGTTCATGGTCCCTTCTGAAGTTTCAGATGGGAGTACAGTCTCACTACCGACCTCTTCGATATTCTTCTTTTGGTCCTTGTCCCCATAGAAAAATTCTATGGTATTTTCTCCCTTGCTTTGCTTTTCCTTTGTGTTGTGGTTTGATTTGTGGTTTCTTGTTCTTTAGTTAGAAGCTGCAGAACTTGCTGTTGAGCTGACTGGTGTGAAAAAGCTAAGGGCAGGTGCCTGTTTGTCTTTTTGTTTTGTGTTTCCCAGATCAGCCGTGGGGCTTGCTTGGTAAGTGTGGGAGAGTAGTGGCTTGGTCACGGGAGATCTCCTCAGCTGAGCTGAAGCAAAGACAAGCTCAGGGGTTGGTGATCCAGACTGCCCTAATGTCTTCCCATTTCCCCTGGAGCACTGAAGCACGCCTGGATCCTAGTGCAAGTTTCCACCTCCCCTGAAGCTCCTCTCCTAGTGCTGAGCCACTCCTGGGTCTTAGTGTGAGTTTGAGTTTCCACCCTGCCAGGAGCTCCTCTCCTAGCGCTGAGGCACACTTGGGTGTTAGTGCAAGTTTCTACTACCCTGGGGCCCTCTCTTTCATTTTTGCCTCTGCCAGAGTAAGAGGAATCTCCTTAGCTATTTTCCTAGCCTCAGGTGTTATGAGACTGTTTTCCCCATTCACTGTTCCCATTGATCCAGGATTTTACTGGGGAAATATTTTATTGTTCTTTGGAAGTCATCAAGGGGGGAGGAGAGAGCATTTACCTATCATTCCACAATTTTGGCTCCTGGAAGTTCAAGTCGATGACTTACAGAGGTTTAATGTGAGGGCTGAACGTTTTAGGAGCTGCTGAGGCTGAAATCTGGGGCTCAGGCACTGTCACTCTCTCAGCTCTGCTGATCTCTCACCCTGGGCTGCTGCTCTCCCACCATTCTGCCTGCTTCTGACTAAGGCCTCCCCAGGGTTTTCCTGCTCTGCTGTGCTGTACGTACTGCATTGTGTGCTGTGGGCTCATCACCCTGGAGCAGATCCTTCCCATTGACCTTCCAGTCTGTTCTGGACTGTGAATCTGCCACGATCTGTCTCCCACAGTATTCTGCACCTCCAAAATTTGGTCAGATTGTCTTTTTAGAGGTATCTGAGGGAGTTTGTCTAAGAGTTCTGGTGAGACCTTGCTCTCACTCTGCCATCTTGGTTCTGCCCTATTTCCATAAATTTTAAATTATGTTTGGCTCTTTACCCCACCCTTTCCCAAGACAGTGTTCAATCTGACTTAAGCTTTATATATGTCATACAGAAGAATTAGAATGAATGGGAGGAACCATTAGAAAGAAAAGCAAAATGAAACAAAAAAAGAAAGTTCTTACTATGCTTCAATCTGTATTCAAACTCCATATTTCTTTCTTGATATGTGAATGGAATTTTCCATCATGAGTCTTTCGGAGTTTTTTTAAGTCCCTGCATTGCTGAGAAGAACTAAATCCATGAAAGCCAGTCATCACAAAATGTGACTGTTACTGTGTGCAGTATTCTCCTACTTCTACTCACTTTGCTCAGTATCATTTTGTATAAGTTTGTCCGTGTTTTTCCTAAGACTGCCTGCTCAACGTGCTTATAGCACAATAGTGTTCTAATACATTCCTATGCCATGCTCAGCCATTCCTCAGTTGTTGGGCATCCCCTAAAATTTCAGTTCTTGGCCAGCAAGAAAAAAACAGCTGCTATAAATTTTCTTATGAAGTTCTTATAATTCTAAATCCTGTGAAATTCCATCACTTTTACCAGAACAAGAACTTAGAATTCCAGGTTAAAGAAGCTTAGCATTGTCTCTTTCAATTCAACCAGTTTTATACAAAGACAGAGTAGATTTACTGACTAACTTGAAAGGTGTAAGAAAAGAATCTTGTAACCCCTATACATCTCCTACAACCGCATACTACACTGACTGTAACTCCTCCAAATGAATTAATATTATTATTGTGAATAATAATGGCAATAATTGATAATGATAATAATGTTATGACCTCATTAACAAAAGAAAAGTTTAGATCATCCCCTTGGACTTCAATTTGTGGTTCCTTGGTTTCAAATTGACTTCTCCAGTGGAGATCAGACTCTGCTAAAGCATCAAGGATCAACTCTGCCAGTGAAATATCCCCAACACAGTACTATCCAAAATCAGTAGGGACTGGGTGATTTCATTATACTAAGTGGTACTGTGTTATCATCATAATCATCATCATCATCAGTATATATAATAACAATAACAAAGTAGCATTTACAACCTTCAAGGAACTTTGTAAACTGCATTACTAATATCATCTAATATAGAACTCTAGGGTGGGATTTGGACCAACAATTATCCTAATTTCACAGGTAAACCAGCCAAGGTAAATAGTGATTAAATGAATTCCCCAAGGTATCACAGCTATGAAATGTCTAAGGATCTATCTGAACTCAGGTCTTCTGGACACAAGTCTTGGTGTTCTATCAGCAATTTTTATCTCCTCTGATTAAATCTTATTATGTTAACTTAAATAAAAAAAGAATGTCTGAATATTTTGGGTGCCTAAAAATCTGCATGACTTTGGGCAAATCAATTCTCTTCCCTGATCTCCAGGACATCAGGTTAAAATTGGGAGGCAGGGGGATACTTACAGGCATTATATAAAGAATTTTTTAAAGGAATTTACTTTGTACTAATTGCAAAGTCATAGGATGAACTACCTACAAGCCATGAAATTGTAGGAAATGTTAGCTGAATTTGTGTGGAAATTATAGTGTCCAGTTTCTTCACTATGGATATCTTTGAGCAGTGACTTAAGCAAATGACATGATTGGAATGAGATATCATGTGGAAATTTCAATGATTTTAAGTTCTTCAGTTGGGCCAAAGTGTACTTATAAACATAAACTTTCCCCTGCTGATTATGTTCAACAATAAGGCAGTGTATCATTATGATTTCAGAAGACTTAAAATTGTATGTAACTCAAAGGAAAGTGAAAAAAAATATGAAGAGCAATTGGTAATCAATTGTGAAAAAAAATGTTGTGCATAAAATTAATCCAATAAGAAGGTATCATCCAAGAAGTGGATGACTAAAAAAAGAGTTGGGACAAAAAGAGCTCTAATGTTGACCTACTCTCTGAATATTAAAACACCTAGAGGAAAACAGTCAGGTTTATGACATTCTCTCTAGAATACAGGTGAGAATAAAGAGATTCAGTGAGTTGTGGAGTCAGGAGCAATGGAAAAAAAATTACTTCTCTACCCACATTTTAATTATTTTTTTATTTTTAGTTTTCAACATTCACTTCCACAAAATTTTCAGATCCAAATTCTCTCCCCATCCCTCCCTTCCACACACCCCAAGAAAATATTTTCTATTTTCGTGTAGGGTAAGATAGATTTCTATACCTGATTGTCTTTATGTCTTATTTTCCAGTTACACGTAAAAACAATTCTTTAACATTTGTGTTTTTTATTTATTTATTTTTGTTTTTAATTTTTAGCACAGTTCATATCACATAAAACCAACTTTTGGTCAGGTGATACTTCTTTTAAAACATTTACAATATAGACCACAAACGAATTTTTTAAAATACATTAACCAACTGAAACAGAAATACTAAGTATGCTAGCTTCGCAAACCCTTGAACTAATTGTGTCCACAGTATTACTAAGAATTAAAGGATCTTAAGTTATTGTTGTTGGTTTAAGGTCTTAAACCTAATAGCTTAATGTTAGACTTAACCTGGGATGTTCCACTACCAACAATCTATAATTTTTATGGATGTGGTATTAAGTTACAAACCTTTCGACTATAGGAAATTGCCACTAAGAGTAGGGACAGTGCAGGGAAACAACATCTCCCCAACTTCATGTCAGTTCCAGGCAGGAGTAGATTGTCAACTTGCATTCAGTCAGGCATACAGTCTGCTAGGTGTCAGTGGGGAAATTCAGTCAGGAGAATCCTACCTCAGCCCAGGCTGAACAGCCGCTCTCCCACCTTTCCTATGAAATCGCCTTTCCAGTTCATACAAGTATCTCACAGGCTTACTGGCATCATGGATTGGAGGCTCAGACGGCCTTTCTTGCAATCCATACCTGGAGTTAGACTCAGAAGAACATTCAGTTAGTAGTCCCATAGAATCTTAAAATAACAACTTAAATAACCAGGATTCAGATATGACTATAATTTCACATTGGCTAAGGAACATCTTTTGAGGCAAGTCTTAAGCAGCGTACATACCTTTCTACATATGTTGTAGTTTCCTGATTAAATGACAACCATAAAATCAAATTTACCATTAAAACTTTAATTTTTCCATGAATGCCAAATTTTACCCGAGGTTACCTGACTATAGGAAATTAAGACTAAAATTCCTTTCCCCCAACTAAAGATATCTCTGATTTAGTCTCAGTAATTAATTCAGTTAATTGTTTTAATACTAATTGCTTTTACATCACTTTGTAACATGTCTAATTTTTCTCCCCATCTCTCCCCTTCCCCCACCCCATAACCCCATAATACCTTGCATTTTCATTACCACTTCCCTCAATGTACCCTCTGTTCTATCACATCTCACCCTTTCCTTATCTTCATCTTCTCTCTTTTCTTGTAGGGCAAGATAAATTTCTATGCCCTATTACATGTGTTTCTTATTTTCTGGTTATATGTAACAATAATTCTCAACATTAGTTTCTAATACTTTGAATTCTAATTTCTCTCCCTCCCTCCCTCCCTACCCATGCCCACTGAGAAGGCAAGCAATTCAATACAGAGTAAATATGTGTCATTTTGCAAAAGACTTCCATAATAATCATGTTGTAATATACTAACTATATTGTCCTCTATCCTACTCTATCCCCTCTTATTTTTTTATTCTCTCATTTGACCTTGTCCCTTCCTCAAAGTGTTTATTTCTAGTTACTCCCTTCTCACATTTGTCCTCCCTTCTATCATTCCCCTCATCCTACTTGTCGCCTCCTCCCCAACTTTCCTGTAGTGTAAGATAGTTTTTCATACCAAGTTTAGTGAGCATGTTATTTCCTCCTTAAGCCAGATGTGGCGAGAGTAGCTTCAATTTTCCCCTTTCTCCTTATCCCTTTGTTCGTCCAATGAACAAGAATTTTCTTGTCTTTTATGAGTTATAGCCTGGCCATTCAATTTCTCCCTTTCTCCTCCAGGTATTTTCCTCCCACACACCTTAACTTTTATTTATTTATTTGTTTGTGGATATCATCTCTTTTGATTCAACACAGCCTGTACTCTCTCTCTCTCTCTCTCTCTCTCTCTCTCTCTCTCTCTCTCTCTCTCTCTCTCTCT